>JAJIBD010002116.1:0-112074 GCA_021461705.1 Cryptotis parvus | reverse complement strand
ATCTACTGCATACTCTGGTCCCTTTCTATAAGAAATTCTAGAACAAATGATCCAGTTTTGTACAGGAGTCAACCACTTACTGAACCTCCTAACTTACAAGTGATACAATGAATAAAACATTTTCTTATTCAGAATACTCAGATCACTCAATATAAGACATGGCATAAGGAAAGAATTAACATTTTTAACTATGGTAGTAAAGGCTTGCATTTCTTGGTTCTAAGAACTACCATTAGTCCCCTGGTACTAAGTGTAACAGGCTCTTATTATTGGAGCCTCCCTGTTTGAAAGAATAACTGTGCTTGTTCCTGTTGTTGAAATGAATTATGCTTCATACTTTACTTTGTTCAATAAAACATTTAAATAAAAACACAGTTCTATACAAATACACACATATTCCAACTGATATCTAACTAGACAAAATGATTAGGCTGATATTTTTTATGAAATGAAGAGTATACTAATTAATTTGATGAAAGGAATACATTGTTAAACTATGTGATTTCCCAGAATTCTCTATCATCTTTGTGTGTTTTGCATGTAACACAACATCACAAATGTTGATTTAGTCACATATTTAGTATAGGACATGATTTTGAATGTTTAATTATATCTAGTGTATTGTTCTAATATCACATATAAACCTGTAAATATTAAACAGCTCTTTCAGACAAGGTTTAAACTTTTAGGAAAAAACATACCTTCTAGACATGCAGAACTAATCACTGTGACATAAATTAATTCTGGAAACAACCAACTGTAGTAAAACCTGTACTTATCTAATACAGGAAAAGTTGGCTATAGGAAGTCAGTTCATGTTTGTCAAATTAGTTGTTGTGGAGTGGATTGAAAGTTATATGAATACATTATTAAATTGCTTTATAAAATAATCAAACCATGGCAGAGCCTAGCCAAAAGCTACCCATGGTGCATTTAATATGCCAAAAACAACAACTGGACTCATTCTTGCAACGAATGGAGATGTTACTGGTGCACGCTAGAGCAAATCTATGATATGAACTAAACAGGAAGACAAAAGTGATAAAATAATCAGAATTCTTAGGACAATCTGGGAAGGTATCCAGAGGGTGATTGGCTGAATTCTTAAAACAGGTCATTTTAAAGTTAATAATTTCATTAAAGGGATGTTGCACCTAAAAAACTTTGCACCTAAAGAAAACAAAACACATTGAAAAAGAGGAATTTGCAAATGTTAATATGAATTTCTAATTGAGTGACAATAAAAAAAGAATTTTAAAACAAATTTTTAAGTGAAAAACAGATAACTGAATCCAGAAAAGAAAAATAAACAAACAAAAGCAGCAATAGCACAAAGGGAAAAGGTTAGAATAAAGGTTAGAATTATATGAATTCCATGAAAAATGCAAATATAAAAATATTATGAGTCCAGAAATAGAATCTAACAAAATTATGATTAAAGCAATTATGAAATACAAAAGTGAAAATAGAGATTCGACTTGCTATAGTCTATTTAGCTGGAACAAATATTTATTTTAGCTAGATTAAGATATACCATTTATCTAAATTTACTACATGTCCTAGGTATCATTCATTGGAGTTGAAAAAATGACATAAAACAAAAAATATCAATATAAAAACCAAAACAAAAAACATGTTCCCTTATGCCATCTTCAGTGGGAACTGTGATAATTTATTTGTAAATCTGTGAAAAAATCCAACATTTGATTTGATGATGTTTAATACTTTTCTGATATGAAGCTGTGTAGAAATGTTTTTGATGTGATAGTTTTAAATATATCGCAGTGCACTTGTAACTGACACAAACACTTGGTTAAAAGGAAATTTGACATTTATAACTTCACCAAAACAAAATGTTGCATAAAAAATGAGTATATACTTTATATCTTTAAATAGCTTCCTGATAAAATAGAGAACATTTTTCATATCTCCTAAAAAATGCTGTGAAAGGTACTAGTTTCTGTAATGCACAGTTTGGTTCTTAGTTATATTTGCTCTGTAATTTAAAATGCTCTGTATTTATATT
Organism: Cryptotis parvus; assembly: GCA_021461705.1. NCBI lineage: Eukaryota > Metazoa > Chordata > Mammalia > Eulipotyphla > Soricidae > Cryptotis > Cryptotis parvus. The sequence goes on along the minus strand of JAJIBD010002116.1, from coordinate 110,048 downwards.
CTGCATTGCTTTAGAGCCACTGACAAAAGAGTTTCCTTAAGAATAATTCTGTTTTATTGGTGTATTAAAAATATGATGCAGACTAATGTGGAAAATTTAGTCTGTCTCTTTAAATCAGTTGTGATCTTCAGAACCAACTGAGGTCAACTACTGTTCAGACTATCATGTGTCACAAATCATATTGTCACGTTAAGTACCTCAGGTGTTAACCAAAGAAAGCTTTATGGTAAAAAAGATTAGTTGAAAGAGAGGAAAAGCTTGCAGGAAGATATTAAAAAGCACTGCATCAGAACATAGAACTAATGTCGCAGCTGCTGGAGCAGTGAAGAGACAATACCAGCTGGTATTATATCATGTATCGTAATATAGTTCATGTTTATCTATAAGACTGTCACTTTGATAAAAAGGGGAAAAAAATCAGACCTTCCGCCTGAGAAGTTTCCTACACTAAGTAAGTAAATGAGTCTTATCTTCACTAGCAAACACCAGGAAACACCTGAATCATTTCCAAATTACGGAACACTAGACAAGAACAACAACAACAAAAGAATAATTGTGCACATGCAATAAATATGAGTAAATTGTGCCATTTATATTTTTAGAGCTTTTGTTTATTCTTATGTATTTCTGCAAATATTTATTATGTGCTGAGCCACATCCTGCATAAAAGTGGATATGCAATCTAGGGGAAAAATGAAACAAGTTACTTATAATGTACATAACATATATTCTGTCTGATTTTTTTTTCTCCTTGCTTGGCTCTTTCTATATTCCTGGTAAGAAATGAAAAACTGTGTATACATATTTATGTGTATACATATATATAATATTATACACCAGATGCCATTGGGCTACATTGGCACGTGATAGGGTCCAATGGAAATGTTACTGGCGCCTGCTCGAATTATATTGAATTCCATGAAAAATGCAAATCGATGAATAACGGGATTTAAGTGATCAATGTATATGTATACATAGGTGTATATATGTATGCATAAACTTATGTATATAAATTCTTATATATGTATATACATAGAAGCATATATGTATGCATATACATACACAACCTGTCCCTCAAGATGTTGCAGGTGTGGCTGCAGTGCCTGGCTGCATCCTCAGGTGACAGACAGGAGACAGGCTTGTCTACACCCAGGGTTCTGCCCTGTGGGCCCTGGATGGCTGATGGTCTGACATAGAAAAGACTGGACCCTGGGATGAACCAGAGTCACTGCAGAGTCTGGCAAGCTACCTATGGTATATTTGATATGCCAAAAATAGTAACAATAATGGACCTCATTCCCAAAAAGTGGAAATGTTACTGGCGCCCACTAGAGCAAATCAATGAACAATGGGAAGACAAGTGACTAGTTATACATATATACACATACATACATATACATATGTATATATACATGTATATATGTACAGAAATGAAGGAATGATGGAATGTAAGAAATGAAGGAATGTATATATGTGTGTATATACTTACACATACACACATATGTGTATGTATGTGCATGCATGTATATACACACATATGTATATGCATTCCTTTCTTATATTCCCCCATTCCTTCATTTCTATACATATATATGCATATGTATTGCATGTATATGTATATATATATATATATATATATATATACATTTCTAGGTTGTATATGTACCAGTGGGGTCTTCAATTATATATCTGTCTATTGATTTGCTTCACTTCAAAAGAACTTAAAAATATCTAATGTCTATAATAATGAAAATATTGAGGTCTTTGCTATTTCCTCAGTAACTGACACATATTAGAGGAATAATAAATTTTTATTACACAAAAGGAATTAATAAATGTAAAAAGTATATCTATGGTAAGATAGATCTCAAATAAGATAGATCAGTTTGTGGAGCAAAACGTCTATTTAGGTGGCAGCATAAAAGTTCAGGTGAAGCTGTGAAGCAATAAATAATTCCTCGATGCAGAGATTTTTATAGAAGCCTCTTTATGTGGATACGTGAATTTTCTTATGTCTTCATTTTTCCTTGTTTCTTCTCACATCGCAAATGTGCCTGTCCATGATTGAAGTTTGTTATCATGTTTTAATTGTTTCTATGGTATTGGATCAGGTTGGAGCGGTGGTTGGGTGTCGGGTGGGAAACACAATAGCTGTGTGATGAAAAGTCATCCTGCCCAGATGGGTTTCTTTCTTTCTGTCCTGAGCTTCAAATTATACTCCTTAACAGAAAACAAAACAAAACAAAACAAAAAGCCCAACAGAAAGAACTTACACTTATTTTTACAGTAAACTCAGCATGCAAAATTAAAAAAAAAGAACACAAACTTATACATATATATCTGATTTCTCTTTCAGACATATAAGTCTGAGTACCACTAAACCATTGCCAGGGTCCTTTAAACAGAAGTAAGCTAGCTTGAGATGTCACTGCCTTTCATAGCCAGTCTACACTTTTTGCCAGTTATAGAAGCAGTTAAATAAGATGCATCTTCACACATTTGCCCCTTAAATATCTAAGAGTGTAAAATATGGAGGTGGGCATTGTTGGCAAAATGGGTTTGGAATGAGGATGGGCCTGATTATGTTCTTTTTTTTGGGGGGGTGGGGTGGTTTTTGCTTATTTTTTATTTAAAACATTTATTATACCACCATGAGATATATAATTACAAAGAGTTTCATATTTGGGTTTCAATTGTACAGTGGTCCAGCACCATCCCTCCACCAGTACCCATTTCCCACCACCAATGTCCACTGATTCCCTCCTTCTTCCTCGCTGACTCTATGGCAGATACTTTGCCTCTTCTCTCTCTCTCTCTCTCTCTCTCTCTCTCTATCCATCTATCTATCTATCTATCTATCTATCTCACTCTCTTTCTCTTCCTTCTCTTACACATTGTGGCTTGCAATACATACATTTAGAGGTTATCATGTATATCCCTTTGCTTACATTCAATGCTCAGTTCTAGGCTGGTATTATCATTTCCAACAATTATTAGTACACTGCTCGCCCCTTTCTCTGTCTTACCTAACCTCTGACTTTCACATACTTGCAGTAGATTCCACCCACCGACAAGTTCTCCTGATCCATATTATTCCTGGTCTTGGATATTGGTATCATACTATTTTATTTAATATTTTATTATACCACCGTGAGATAAATAATTACAAAGACGTTCATGTCCAGGTTCCGGTCATTGTTTCAGCGCCAATCCCTCCACCAGAGCAGAACTAATAATACTAAGAAGAAATGCCTATTCCTAAACTAGCCCAAAGACATGAGAAGCGCATCCCTTTGAAATGCAAATATGGAGAAACTGAGGCACCACCCAGAGAAGGGTGGACTTGGTCAGAACATAAGTAACAAGAGACTCTAAGGATTTTGAGAAGAATATGGAAGTGACAAAAAGAGGTAAGGTTTCTCTGTAACAACACCCAGATTCGCTTTCAAGTATGCAGAGAGAGAAATCCACAGCATGCAATTAGAAATGATGTATAATCTTCTCCAAAAGTCATTCTCACCCCTCTCTTCCAGGAAATATGAAGCTTTATTTTTTGTGACACCATGTATTACATTAAGAGAAATAAATCATTAGGAGAAAGACAAATGATTAATAATGTCAATCATGTATGAGATAGAGAGAAGATAGAGAGAAGCAAAGCAATGGATCATAGTCGAATGAAAGCCAATCCATGATCTCAGAAGACCTAAAATGATTAACCAGAAATGGCAGAAATAGGGAGGCAGAAAATGGGAAAGTGCTAAGAGAAATGGTGCTATAACAAAGTATGCCTTGTGTAATAAAAACTAGGTATTTTTTTCACTAAATGTTGGTTTTTTGTTCTTTTTGTTGTTTTCCATTAGTACAGATATTTTTTTCTGAGGTAACAGTTGCTTATAACATTATCCATTCATTATTATGCATGTACCAATCTTTTCTCTATGTTCATGGAGTCATAGAAGTTTTCAGTAGTCCTATTTCAAATCAAACCAAGTAATGCCCAAGTGACAAGTCTTCTCTAAAGGAGTCCCTTTAATACCTTTTGCTTGGTTTACGCTTGAAGCAAAAGTTGTGAGAATTTGAAAGAAACCAGAAGAGATGAATACAATTTTTTTTTTTTTGGTCACACCCGGCAATGCTCAGGGGTTTCTCCTGGCTCTGCACTCAGGAATAACTCCTGGCGTTGCTTGGGGGACCATATGGGATGCCGAGGATCAAACCAGCCGGCAAGGGCCGGCTTTGTACAAGGCAAACGCCCCACCCGCTGGGCTATCTCTCTGGCCAGATGAATACAATATTGTAACTAGTTCATTTAATTGGTCACTTTAAATCTCACTCATCTAGAAGTCATCCAATTAAAACAGATAATGGGATGGTTGGGGTGGATATAACAGCAGATAAAAAGGAAACCCCTCAGTCATGCTGCTCCTCTCTCTCTCTCTCTCTCTCTCTCTTCTCTCTCTCTCTCTCTCTCTCCTCCCTCCCTTGTAACATTAATTCAAGGTTGATTGCAAGATCAGGTAGGGCTCTCCACTCCTGCAGAGGGGCCAGAATTGGTAGAGCTCATAAGGTCCAACCAGATGGCAGAATCAAGCAATTGTTCTTATGCTAAGACAGATGGCAGGCCAGAGACATGAGGAAAGCCAACAGGCAGCAGGAAGCCTCTGGGGCACAGTCTGAGAGAAGCCCAGCAGCAAGATTTGAGATTAGAAAAGCATAGAAGAATAGGCAATGGTTTAGCAACAAGAACACACTATTGTATATTTGGAGGCCAGCAAAAAGGAGAGGATTTAAATCTTGTATGAAACTGGCCAGCACAGGACAGAACAAATGATGTCAAGCAGGAGTGAAGGGAAAATCCTGGACAATGAGAGGGACCCACACCGATGCACTCAAACTGAAACACTTTTGGGGTGAGGGCACACCCAATGGTACTCAGTGTTTAATCCTGGCTCTGTATGCTGGAATCACTCCTGGAGGTGGAAGAGGACCGTGTAGGTTGCTGAGGATCCAACCCTGGTCTGCTACATGCATTGCAAGCACCCTATCAACTGTGTGATGACTTTGGTCCTAAACTTTAATTTAATTTTTCTGAATTTTATATGCAAATCTTTCATATAATGCTCATCAGTGCAAGAAAACTCATTTTCATGGTTTCGATGCAGGTTAGGGCAGAAGCAGCAGCTGGTCTCTGCGTGCCTTCCCAGGTTCTTCAATATTTTCAAGAATGAAAGATTTGCATAATAAAGATGCTCAGACTCAGAGTTGGAAAGTATAATAATTTATTGGAAAGTAGAAGAGAAAAGAAAAGAAGTTTCCCAAGTGAGGAGGAACTTAGTATAGGACTCAGTTAATAGGAAGTTTAGTGTTAGCCCTTTTTAAGGCCCTTTGCACTGTTGACAATCTTGAAGATGGGTCTGGCTGGTTTAGTCTTTCTCGTCATCTGCTTTAGGGATTTTCCTTATCTTAGCCTTGTGACTCCTAGTTCTGCGATGGAATTGTATGGTCCTGAGGAACACAGAAATGTTAAAGATAGGGCCTTAGGTTGAGGTATGGTATGTTAATGGCAAGAAAAAGAACTGCTGGTGAGGGGAAATTGTGGACTTCTCTCTGGTTGGCAAGGGTAAACTCAGACTTCCTGCTTCAGTATCATTACAACAACATCTGGCTGTAAGGGCTAGTATTCAAGAACAAAATAGAACAACAACAGAATTAATCTGAGAGATAATTGCTGATAGTTCACTTTTTGGGTAAGAGCCAGAGAAGAGATTATAAAGCTTACAAAGTTAAAAGCATTCCGGTCAGATTAAGCTCTTGTTCTACTGCTGTCTTTTATGGCAATGGAAGAGGGGACACAGTGTTGAAGAACACAAAGCCATTGAGCCAGTGAAGTATTCTTTCATGCCACAGGGGTCTTGCTTTCTGATTAGAGAAGATCTTTGATAGGAAACAAGAGAAGTTTTATCTTTGAATTTTTAAAAAATGCAGTGATTATTATATGAACCCCCAAACTTCTAATTCTTTAATGTTAGGCTGAATTATCTGCCTTACAGAATTCTCAAACTTTCTAAAATAAAATAGCTTGCAGTGAACATAAAAATCACAGGGAATCTAAGAATTTTTAGGTTTAGGAACAGAAGCCCAGTGGGGAAAATGTTAGGTGATAGGTAGAATTAATAATACACTTTCATTTTGACTGCATCAGGCAAGCGGTGCTTGTGCATATGTCTATTATATTGTTTCAGTGATTAAGTTGCATTTTTTAAATCATAAAATCGAACCATTATTTACCTATCAAGGTTATCTAAGTATTAAAATATCTCCACAGGAATTGCAAGGAAATCTGTTTCCATTTTAAACATAAATTAGCAACTCAAGAAAGCAACTGAATTCTTTAGAAAATATACCTATAACCTGAGGAGGACTTAATATCAATAATGTTTAATGAATAAGAAAGGAGTCAGTTTTTATTACACTATATCATATAGGTCCTGCAAAAAAGCAGATAAGTTTGCCTCATTTGTTAAAATGCATCATAAAACTATTTTCACGCTAAGGTTAGGGGAAATGTTTAAAAGATTAAAATCAAAATGACTGGATAATAAAAAAAATGAAAACATATTTGCCTCTAATATATGTTCCAACACAGCTCTTTTCATGGACCTCACACAGAAATCAGACAAAGCTTTCATAAATAACTACCTCAACCGATATAGCACAATTTACAAACCAAATGAATTTTGTTTTTTTTGTCATTGTGTCCGCATTACTAATTCTCTTTAGCTCTCCCAGTGCATAGAGCACCAATGAAACAACCTTAGGAAAGAGGCTTGTTGTAAAAATGGACTTTAGGGTGCATTAAAAAAGGATTGTGTATAGACAACAGCACATTAAATTTTTTTTTTTTTTTTTTTTTTTAGGAACAGATGCCAGCTGGAAGGAAATAAAACATCTTATTGTGTTTTGCAACCAAGACAGTTTATATGTGCTCTATAAATATAGTATTAGGCATAGGAGACTTTAGTGCCTGTATTGTGACAGAAATAATACAAAACTGCTTATGCATTCTTTTTTCATTTGTAGCAATTACTTTTTGCATTTTAAATTTGTAAATAGGAAATAAACAACTTTTTTCAGGGTCGTATAACAAAATAACCATCATTGGTAAAATTATGCAGGGGATTATTTTTAAGAGCGATACTGGAATCCAATAAAACAGTTCATGGTTCAAAATGCAGATATAAAAAGGGAGCAATTTAAATATCATTCTGATAAAGTTTGAGATAAAATAAGATTAAATTATTTCATCATCTAAATACATATGTGAGGAAAGGGTTGCTGTATTACAGACTGTGTCAGAGCGTTTATAATATGACACTGCATTTTCACTTCACTCATTTGAGAGTCCCAAAAAGCCACAGGGCCCACTCACAGATTTTTAAAACAGAACATTTTGCAATCTCACAGCCGAACTCGCAGTTTTGTGTGCCTGGCATCCTGCCAGAACCTGCTCTCCACTTCTCCCTTTGAGTTTACTTCTCATTATTGCTAACAACCAGGTTTAACAAGTAGACCAGATTTCTGCTCCAAGCAACCTGTATCAGCCTTCTTGTGAGGTGAGACCTGAGTAATCTTAAGTCTCTGTAAATGAAGCCTTATATAAGAGAGTGACTTGTTTTCCCATAGAAAAGTGTAGCAAATGGAATTAAATCATGACTAGTCATGGTTTGTAATATAAATACATACTATTTCATGATCACGATCTTCCCGTTGATCATCTATTTGCTAGAGAGGGCACCAGTAATATCTCCATATGTCCTGTCTCATGCCAGTAGAGCCAGGGGCATCAGCTTGCTACAATACATACTATTTAGTCATACCAAAATTAATAGCCATGAATCAATGACCATCATTTACTACAAAGTAAGTAACATTTGCATTTTGCATTCAATGTCTTTACTTAGTATACACTGCATAAAAATAGAATTTTAGGGGCCAGGATATCGTACCATGATTACCAAGTGCCGGGACCCAATATATCTTCCCACCAACATATGGTCCCATGACCATCCCCAGATGCCATCCTGTCGGGCCCCAAGAATCCTGTAAGGTTTGTTCCTGGAGGCTTTGATCAGTTCTATGGATGTACGGTATTCTTCAGCCACGTAGGTCATTGCACTGAATACCTAGTCCATTGGGTAGAGAAATGCAGGTGGGAGCTCCAGGCCTCAGAGCACTGCTTGGGTGAATCCAAAAAAGAATTTTAGAATAAAATGTTATTTTCTTGATAAAATAAAATAATAACAAATATGTTAGCTATGGAAAAATTCAGAGGAAAATTCAGAGATATTTGTTTTATAAGTTAGCATTTTTTTCCTTTTGTCGGTAATTCTGCTTTCATTGAGAAGATTTTTGTAATTTAATAAGTTTTCTATGAATAGTAAATTAACTAGTGTAAAATACTTATAGCTCTGATAAATAAAAGATAAAAAATATTTACTGTAAACCTGAAGACGATGCATACAGTTCACAGGCCCAGAAATTACAAGCTGAGTTGAACAGCATGATAATTCATATTTTATGCTAGGTGATAAACACACAATCTAAACTATGTATTAGATATTGATTCAGTTACATTATCAAATATTATTCAGGCTTGGAATAACATCTGCCTGGTTAGCCAGTGCTACTGATGGACAGCTCAGGCTGTTAGCATTTCCGGGAACATGTTATAAGATCCAAACTCTCAGTTTCAGAGAAAGTCAGCATTACTGGAGTTGGAGAAACTTTCACAGCTCTACCTTTATGTCTTTATCTTTCTTTGCCTTGCTTGCTCACTTTTTCCATTTAGTTTAGATTATTTTACAAGTATTACCATGACAATCTAATTTCTTAGCCTTATTGATTTATCTGAAGCTTGAAGAATTTTGAAGGATGATTGACTTCATCTTGAAAATTGGCCTTATACCAAATATGGCACAGGTAGATTGCCAGACTCTGCCGTGCAGGTGCTCTTAGTTTTTGTATTTACTGATGTACTTCACGGCTACTTTGTGGCTGCATGCAACGGAGAGAGCCAGGAGCAGCTCTGCCCCGTGTATCTGTGTCTCCGGTTTATGGCTGACAGCCCAGGAACAATTAATGGGCAGGTTCACACAGCCTCCTGGATGGAACAGAGGTGGGGGAATGGGGCCACTGCATTCATTAATGGGATGTAAATGTATATTAATGTTCTACTAATTGTGGGAAATGGCAATGTCGGAATAGAATTCAGCATTGAATTACACAAAGAGATGTACATAATAAACCCTAAATGTCTGTTTGGGCAAGCCACAATGTGGAAGAGACAGAGAGAGAGAGAGAGAGAGAGAGAGAGAGAGAGAGAGAGAGAAGAGAGACAGAGAGACAGAGAGACAGAGAGACAGAGAGACAGTGGGATAGACAGAGAGAGACAGAGAGAGATAGAGAGAAGAAAAGGTTCCTGCTCTAGAGGAGGCTGGAAGAAGGGAAGGAAATTTGGGGACATTGGTGGTGGGAATAGGGCACTGGTGGAGGGACAGGTGCTGGAACAATGTATGACTGTAACCCAATCATGAACATCTATGTAATTGTATATCTCATGGTGGTATAGTTAAAAAAAAAAAAATATAAAAAGACATTTGAAAACTTAAAAAAAGATAAGAAAATGGCCTTGATTTTCAATACACTATACATCCTACTACTTTATTAAGTATTGTCACACATATTCTTATTACCATGCACTAGGGGTTACATTTTATTATATTATTACATAACATTGGGTTGGCAAAAGGTCATAGTTAGAAATGAGTCACGGTATAACAGAAAATGGGTTAAGCAACAAGAAGCATCACTTGCATTTAAAATTCCTATAAAGAAGTTAATTATTCTCCCATATGTTTATCTTTTCTTCTAGTTGCTGTGTTAATGATGTTTCATCTTTGAAGATGCCTTTAGCTTCAATGTCATGGAGTGGTTTTTCCTATATTTTCTTCAATGTACTTTATGGATTCAAGTCTGATATTGAGATCTTTAATCCACTTTGATCTGATTTTTGTGCATGGTGTTAGACACAGGTCCAAATTCATTTTTTTACATGTCGCTGCCCAGTTTTCCGAACACCACTTATTGAAGAGGCTTTCCATACTCCATTTTAGACTCGTTGCACCTTTATCAAAGATTAAGTGATCATGTGTTTGAGGTTGGGTGTCAGGATACTCAATTCTATTCCATAGGTCCACGGGTCTGTTTTTTATTCCAATACCATGCTGTTTTAATTACTACTGCCTTGTAGTACAGTTTGAAGTTGGGTAAGGTGATGCCTCCCATCTTCTTTTTCCCGAGGATTGCTTTAGCTATCCTTGGGGGGGTTTATCGTTCCATACAAATTTCAGGATTGTTTGGTCAATTTCTTTGAAGAATGTCATGGGTATCCTTATAGGGACTGCATTGAATCTGTACAGAGCTCTAGGGAGTATTACCATTTTGACAATGTTGATTCTCCCCCATCCATGAGCAGGGAATATATTTCCATTTCCTTGTGTCCTCTTTTATCTCTTGGAGCAGTGTCTTGTAGTTTTCTTTGTACAGGTCCTTTACACACTTGGGTAAGTTGATTCCTAGGTATTTGATTTTCTGTGGCACACATTGTGAATGGAATTGTTTCCTTAATATCCCTTTCTTCTCTTTCGTTATTTGTATATAGGAAAGCCACCGACTTTTGCATATTGATTTTGTATCCTGCCACTCTACTATATGTGTCTATTGTTTCTAGGAGTTTTTTGGTAGAGAGTTTAGGTTCTCTAGGTATAATATCATGTCATCTGCAAATAATGATAGCATGACTTCTTCCTTGCCTATCTGGATGCCCTTAAAATTTGCCTACAAGTGGATGGACATGGAGAAGATTATGTTGAGTGAAATTAGCCAGAAGGAGAGAGACAGATACAGAATGACTGCATTTATCTGCATAACATAAATATACAGGTACATATTATGATACCAATATACAAGGTCAAGTGAAACATACATCAGGAGGTCCTGTCAAAGGTGGAAATTATCACAAACGTGTGGGAGTCAGAGGCTAGGTAAGACAGAAAATGGAACAGTGTGCTAACAATTGTTGAGGGTACTTATGCCAACCTAGAACTGAGCATTAAATAGAGGCAAAAAGATACACATGACAACCCTTTAATGTATGTTCTGTAATCCATAGTCTGGAGGGAAGGAAAAGAGAAAGAGAGAGAAATGGAAAGAAATAACGAACCTGCCATGGAGGAGGGCTGGGGGAGGGGGAGGGAACCGGGACGTTGGTGGTGGGAGATGGGCACTGGTGGCGGGATGGGTGCTGCAACACTGTATGACCAAAACCCAAATATGAACTTTTTAATTGTATATCTTTGTAATTGTAAAAATAAAAATAAAAAAAAGAAGTTAATTATTCTCCCCCAAAAATATATGATAACAGTAATTTTTGTCACCTGTAGTATAAATAGGGTGCTCAATAAGTCATATACTCTTAATTGCTGATCTCATGTCAAGGATATATTTACACTTCTTTCATAGAAAGAGAATAGAATTCATTGCTAAAAATAAATGAGATCAATCTAGGGGACATAAAAAGTATGGAAAATATGAGTGTATTACTAAGTGAAAAAATCTAATCTGAAAGATACAAAAAGATACAGTTGGAAGAGTAGGGTAAGCAGTGAGGTAGTTAAGGATATAAAACATTTTTCATTTTATTATAATATGCAGTTACATCAACTAATCTATAGACTATACAAAGCAAAAAAAAATCCCTAATGTAAAATGCCACTTTGGATAACAAAATTATATAAATAGAATTCCATCAGTTTTGCCAAATGTACCACTCTTGTGAGGAATATTGGCAAAGGGGAAGCCCTGTATGTATGTATGGGGAAAGATAATACTTCCAAATTTATTAGGAATATAAAGCTTCTCTAGGGGAAAGTCTTAAAATAAACAAACAGGTGCCATCTTTTCCCTCAGAGAAATGTGGTAGTTCCATCTTCTTGTCATCACTATTGAACTTTATTTGGTGATTACTTTCTTCCTCATAGGATCTTTATTTTCTCTCTGATTGGCTCTTTTGAATGCACACATGTTCTGAATCATTTCTTCTGTATATTTCCTTCTTTATTCCTAGGAGGCTATTAACATCCTTGCTGTTATCTACTTGACTGCTAAACCATAACCATTTAAATTATTCTCACACCAAAATCCAGATTCTAAAATTCTAGTGAGAACTTGGATTATTGCCCCTAACCCACATACATAAATGAATCATTTATACATTATTATTCTAAATGGATGTGATTATAGGTCCTATTTTTATTTATTATTTTTCTTTGCCATTGGGCTACACTGGCACGTGATAGGGTCAAATGGAACTATTACTGGAGCCTGCTCTAGCAAATAGATGGATAACTGGATTTCAAGTGATCAAGTGATTTTTCTTTTAAAATGTTATTTTATTAAAGCACTGTTAATTACAAAGTTATTCATAGTTGGGGTTTGACATACAATGTTCCATCATCAGTCCCATCATCAATGTCTGTTTCCTTTCCTTTCCTAAACCCTCCACCCCAACCCCAATCTATCTTCTTGGCAGGCATCTTTCAAATTTGGTTATTATAATTTGGGCCTCACAATTTCAGTATTGTCGATTATGGTTACTTTAAATAAATGAATAAATTTGAGATTGTTGAGAATGATCAATATAGTTCCCAAAGTAGTGTAGACAAATGATATTCTAACCACTTTTATTTTATTGATTAAAAGGTACACCTAAAGAGAAAGAGAACGAGAGAAAAGAGATAAAGAACCTGCCATAGAGGTAGGCTGTGGGAGGTGGAAGGGAATCGGGACATGGTGGTGGGAAATGGGCACTGGTGGAGGGATGGGTGCTGGAACACTATATGACTGAAACCCAAACATGAACATCTTTCTAATTGTATGTCATGGTGGTATAATGAAATATTAAAAAACAAAATAAAAGTTACACCTAAGAAGAAAGATTTTTATATCCCCTCCAGTCATATACCAACATAAAAAGTTGAATGTGACAATAACAAAGTGGAAGAACAATTGAGTTACTCTCACAGGTCTGAAATTAAATAGAAAGGAACACAAGTCAAACAGGTCAAATAAGCTGATACAAGTATTAATCATAGAAATGTCCACATGGGGACATTTCTTCAGGGATGGAACCTCAAAAATACAGTAAACTTGATTAGATATTGGAGTAAATACTGAAAACTTAATCACAGATGCAGTTGTACTATATATTTGATTCATCTGCTTTACTTTTCACAAATCAGAACATACTTGCTAGATGTCTCTTGGTTACTGTTGAAAGGAGTTGTCTGTATTATGAACATTATACTTTATCTTGATATTGTATAGTAATTCTCTTAGCCTTTCTTTACTTAGAAGCAAATATATACAGACTAAACTAACTTTAGTTAGAAACAAATAAAAATCTATCACTCAGAGAATGTTAAACTATTACTATATTGTAAACTAAGCAATACAGATATTTACAAAGAAGTATTTATTTACTTAATAATACTAACATCTATATTCAAAACAAACTAAAACTTTGTATGTTGATTGTTATATATTTTACTCAGCAATATAATGATCCATTACTTGGCATTTTGCTATAAAATATATAGGTGGTTTAAAATTCCTGAATTTCTGCTTAATGCAAGAGTATAATATTGTGAATTTTAGAAAATTGAAAATTGTGATTTTTCTCATTTTATAATGATCATCTGAAGACATATGGGTATATTCAATATCATTGAATTCTCAGATACAAGTTTTGTTAATGCATGGATGAGCATATCTGTTCAGTTATAAAAAATTCATGGCTCTGAAAAATAATCTACAGATTCTATACACCATTGTTAAATGAATAGAAGAAATGTAAAGAAATGAAAAATTCATGATTGTGCTACTTGGTTGGGATTAGAGAGAGGAGTATTTTTGCAGGTTTGGTGAAATAGAAAGTTAATTAAACCAGTAGAAAACTTACATGATAGAATATCTGCTTACAAGTAAATGAATAGCTTGATCGATTCATTATGTGTTAATGTATTCCACTGGGAATGGAAAAACTACTCTTTAACTAGCATATCCTAAAAAAGATCAAATCAGTATATATAATAAAATGAGATGCTTTCTTTCAGACACTTTCATTGAGTACTCTAAATGACATTTAAAATTCATATCTGACAAGTTATAATTTGTTAATTTATTAACTCTAGTCACAAATTTATGCTTGAAATATGATAATAATAGTTACAAGAGTAAAATGGTAGTATGAAGTGTCAGTGACAGTGATGGCTAATGATTATGTAATGTATACACTGTCCCAAAATGAGTCTATGACATATATTATAGAATGTCTATACTCCTCATAAATGACTGAAATGAACTAAATAAATTGCTTACAATTACCCATGAAGTTATTGAAGAGAGATGAAATTTGTACCTCTATCTATGTAACTTTAAACCTTTATCTTTAACTAAATGATCTAGGTTCTCTATGAACACAATTAAAACTAAAGTTATCCATAAAAATTTTAAGTTACTGGTCTAGAATTTGAAATAATATTTTTTAAAATTAAAAGCAGTAAAATGCCATGAAGGCTATTTATAAACAATTATTAAAATATTAATAATCACCAACATAAAGCTTAGCACTTGATTTTATATTAAATGCAGGCTACGTAAACTATTGAAGAATATTTCTTTCATATAAATATTAGTTAAATCTTGTTAAATTTTGGAAACATCTTATTAAGTGTAGTTCATTACAAGTTTGACTTTTGATAAGGTTATCCTCCTTTCTATATTATTGTTTACTAAGAGTGCAAATGACCTAGCATCATATTAGAATTAAAAACATTTGAATTTCTATCTATCTATCTATCTAGCTATCTATCATCTATTTATCTATCTATTTATCTATCTATCTATCATCTATCTATCTATCTATCTATCTATCTATCTATCTATCTATCTATCTATCTATCTATCTTTCTATCTATCTATCTATCTATATATCATCTATCTATCTATCTATCATCTATCTATCTATCTATCTATCTATCTATCTATCTATCCATCATCTATCTATCTATCGGGTCAAGATGTGGATATGGTGTTTTGCTTCCCTTGCACACAACCAATCAGGATTTGAACATAGCATTGAATACAGTCCATGAGCATATTTAGGGGATGACTAAAAACAAACAAACAAAAATTAAAAATATGTTCTTACAAAACTAACTAACCTGGACCCATTTTATAAAAAGAGATTAAAGTTCTGATATAGTTTTCTTTTGTTTTGTTTTAATGATTACACAAACTCTTAATGCTATAATTGGTCACTTCACTTGATCACTTGACTTCCCATAGATCATTGATTACTCAAGCAGGCACCAGTAGCATCTCAATATGTCCTGTCACATGAGAGATAGCCCAAGGGCATCTGCCCACTCCAGAAACATAAAGAGCCTCAAACCATTCCATCAAGTCATGAGAATGAGATCTATAATTGTTACTGGTATTTGGCATGTCAAATACGACACAGGTAGCTTGCCAGGCTTTGCCATGCGGGTGGGATAATCTAGTCACCTCAAGACTCGAGGCATTAGCTGGGCACAGGGAGAGCAAGTAGCAGCTCTGCTCCATATGTGTGTCTCTCATAATTCCTTATTCCCCCATACACTCTCCAGCTTGATGCAAGTAGAATGATTGTTGAAGTGTACGAATGAGAAACATCCATTGAGTCTAAGATTAAGCCAGAGCGGCAGAGCTGCCGCGCACCTGCACAGACACGGATTTGGGTTTTTGTCTTGTGGCAGTTGGCTGTGGTGGCTGGAACTCAGGCTCACACACACTGATCCTGGAGACTGCAGAATGGGTGGAGGCCCCTAATCCTTGCTCCGAGTCCAGCAGGCACAGCTGCCTGCATGGCGAGCAGGCCCTAGGAGCTATGTAGGACATGGCCAGGCACTGGCCGAGCCTTTTGTTTTCCCCCCCAGGAACTCCATAGGGCCAATCACCATGAGGCCAAGCTGCGCAGCCTTTGATCTGGAGTCTCTGTCTTGAGGCAGTTTGCTGTGGTGACTGGAGCTCTGGCTCACACCCACTGAGCCCAGAGGCTGGTGATTGAGTGTAGGTCCCCATTCCTTGCTCTGAGTCCAGCAGTCATGCGGCCACCTGCATGATGAGCAGGCTCTAGGAGCTATGTCAGTTCCAATTATACTTATTGGGCATATATACCCAATATTCCCCTACTACGAGCAGTCTTGAGGCAGAATGATGGTATTCCTGTTTCTATAAGTCACTTTGGTTACTGGTCCTTGACAACAGAGGCCCTTTTTAGGCCTAAAGAAGAAGACACAATTTTTTTCTGAGTATGAAACTGGTGTTGAAGGTGTACCATTTGTATTGGAGCAGATTCTCATTGTCTCCACCCCAGTCATCAGAATTGATAATTTCTTATTTCCCTGATGACCATCTTATAAAAGAACATTTGTATGTTCAGTAATCCATAGTCTGGAAGGGAAGGAAAAGAGAAAGAGATAGAAAGGGAAAGAAATAAAGAACCTGCCATGGAGGCGGGCTGGGGGAGGGGGAGGGAACCAGGGATATTGGTGGTGGGAGATGGGCACTGGTGGAGGGATGGGTACTGGAACACTGTATGACCAAAACCCAAATATGAACTTTTTAATTGTATATCTTTGTAATTGTATATCTCACAGTGGTATAATACAACTGGGAACTCTTGGCACCATTGCGCAACATGGCATGATACCACTATTGGTAACATTGATGAAGAATACAACAGACTGGTTCAGCAGCTCCATGATTGTGCGAAGAATTCTGAGAAAGAGAAAGACACAAAGGACGTCTGTCTTCAGAAACTCTCGAGCTCATTCACCAACGTGACAAGGAGCAAGCCTCAGAAGACCAAGTGCTAACGTCCAAGCTTGCTAAATGGTGCAGAGAAGCGATCAAAGAAGACATCAAAGACAGAAGAGCAGAAATACTGGAAGATGCAGCAGAAGCCGTGAAATGCATTCGCACCACCCGCCTGTCCTTCACCAACTATAAGACCAAGATGACTGCCCCCGAAGCCCTAATGGATTTATCACATCTTCCAGAAAGGCAATGGAGAAGATTATCCAGGACTTCTACTCAAATCTCTTTGATAGCCACATCCACCTGCCCACATACCAAATTCCACAGGATGGATATGTCATTCCCAACGTTCTCCCTTCTGAAATCCGACATGCCATCCCGTCAGTAAAGAAGGGAACAGCACTAGGCCCAGACAAAGTCAGACCCGAACACCTGAAGAATCTGCCGTCAGTACTCATCAATACACTAGCTCGGTTCTTCACAAGCTACCCGGTCCAAATGCAAGGTATCCTCCCAATGTAAAACCAGCAGGACAGTTCTACTGTTCAAGAAGGGAGACATTCACGACATCGGCAACTATTGCCCCATCTGCCTTTTTGTCCATCATCTACAAGGCTGTTTACACGAGTAAACAGGATTGGCAGAACACTAGATGAAGGACAACCATGCGAGCAAGCAGGATTCCGGAAAGGATTCAGCACAATAGACCATATCCACACAGTAACCAAGCTCATTGAGGTTTGTAGGGAGTACAAGATGCCGCTCTGTCTCACGTTCATTGATTTACAGAAAGCCTTTGATTCTGTGGAGACTGAAGCAGTCATCGAAGCCCTAGCCAAACAGGGTGTTCAAACCCAATACATCAAGATCCTTTGTGAGCTGTATTACGGATTCACCACCAGGATCTCACCATTCTACAAAGAAGTGATCATTGATGTCAAGAGAGGGGTTCGACAGGGTGATACCATTTCACCAAAACTCTTCAGCGACACCCTAGAGAACATCATGCGACAATTAGAATGGGAAGGAATGGGAGTAAGATAGATGGTCGGCACCTACACCACCTCCGCTTCGCTGATGACACGGTTCTAATAACACCAAACATTAGCCAAGCGGCACAAATGCTGGCTGACTTCGACCTAGAATGTGGAAAGATAGGTCTACAGCTGAATTTGAAGAAAACTATGTTCATGAAAAATGAACTAGTTACTGAGGTTCCATTCACTCTCAATGGAACAAACATCTCCTAATGCAGCAGTTATGTGTACCTAGGTCGAGAAGTCAACATGATGAACGACCTAAAACCTGAACTGCGCAGGAGGAAGAGAGCTTCATGGAATGCCTTCAAAGGCATCAAAGAAATAGCTAAAAGGACAAAGAACCTCCGGCTCCGGGCACATCTCTTAGACTCCAATATTCTCCCTGCATTAACATACGCCTCAGAGACCTGGACCCTATGAAAGCAGGATGAGAATGCTATTTAGGTCTCCCAGAGAGGAATCGAAAGAGCTATGCTTGGAATATCACGCCTCACTCAAGTGAGAGAAGGAATCTGGAGTTCTGATCTCCATTTGCTATTCCAGAATCAGGGACGCTGTCTAGTTTCCCAAGGCATCAAACATCAGATGGGTTGGACATGTAATGCAATTTGCAGAAAACCGCTGGACTAGAGTCATTATCGACTGTATCCCACGGATGTCAAAAGATCACGTGGCCGCCCACCTACAAGATGGTCAGACTTCCTTGTTAAGACCCTGAAGGAACGGTTTGAGGCTCTTCATATTCCTGAATCAACCAGATGCCATTGGGCTACATTGGCACGTGATAGGGTCCAATGGAATGTTACTGGCGCCTGCTCAAGCAAATCGATGAATAACGGGATTCAAGTGACCAAGTGATAATAAAATGCTTTAAAAAATTAAAATAAAAGGACATTTGTTAAGGTTATAAGCCACTGGTTTTCTAACGAAAAATATTGTAAATAATGTGACTACTCCCTAGTTGCCTGTATGTAAAACAACTACGTTAAAGAATTCTCATCATTGGTTTTTTTTGGGATAATTTTAGAGCCTCAGTTGCTAATATGTGTATTTAACAACCTGTGCAAATACTGGATTGGAGCCCTACAAGCTATTTCATCCAGAAAAAGAAAGTTGGAAAAACAGGAATATCTTGGCATATTACTAAGGATAAGAAGGAAACACCTTCCCATAATTCTATCTTCCGGGAAAATAAAGGTCTTGCACTGCCTGAGCCTTTATAATTAGGATTTTCCAAACAGATGCATCTGTGGAAAATCACCTATGTATTCTATGAGCTCTCAGTCTGGGAAGGAAGACATAATAAAAATAGTACCACTGAACAGGTGATTTTTTACAAAAATTATACACAACTGATAACGGTGTGTGTTCCCCTTCCCTTTCTAATACTTAAAGACAAAATAATTTGAATTCTTTTGAAGGTTCTATTCCTGTACCAAGTGCTCCATGTATACTTGTGTTGATTCTGCCTTAAAACTAAACACCAGAGAAAGTTTGTTTTTTTTTTTGAGCCCAAGCTGGAATTTGGAAGCCTGTGACACTCCCACAGCCATGGGGAGGAGAACCCAACCATTGGACTTCTTTATCAGCTAATTACTCACATCTCTAAGTGCACCAAGAGATTCATCGGTCTACTAATAGCTGCTGTTTGTGGCATACAGTAGCAGTGACTGCATCTGCTATTGTAGCTGAAATGACAATGAAATAAGGAATAAACTGTAGAGTTTGTGCACAAATGGCATGAAAATTCTCAAAGACTAGACTGCTGAAAGGCAGATCTATACTGATCTGCAGGCTGAACTGGTTAATGTGACTCAGACTGCGACTTTGGTGATCAGTTGGCTATCCTACAAAGGCAAATGTCTTTGAAATGTGATTGGAATACCTCTTCTTTCTGTATTACTCTTGTACTTTGTAATGAAACTGAATTTCCTTGGGATAAGGTTAGAAAACACTTGTTAACTCATAAGAGTATTATGGCTAAAATTGTAGATTTATAAAGCAAGATTCATGATACATTTTTAGTCATCTTTCTGACATTACTGCTGTTTCCTTTTGGCAGGATTTGGCTTATGGTACTGACTCTCTTAACCCCATTACTGGCTTAAAGGTACATATAGGAGAAGCTCCAGGTTTGGGAGTGCTTATTTTGGTTATAGCTGTTCTTGGTCTTGTCTTATATTGTAAGTTCAAACAATATTAAAAAAGGGCTAAGGTTCAACAGGCTTCTCAGTTTGTTATGTTGGCCAAATTGCAGCCTTAACAGAAAAGGGGAAGATGTTGGCTTAAAAGTAGATCTAAGGATATGTGAAGGAAGATGTGAAGGAAGGATAATTTCTGTTAACAAATACACAGGGTTTTCTGGCAAACTGTCTCCCAATAGAGTTAGTATGTAGAATTTTCTATTGAGACTGTTCTCAAACTGCAAAAGCACAGTACTGCTATCCTAGGTCATTTCTCTGCACATTTCCTTGTTAGCTGTAACTAGCCCAAGATGGAGTGTAATGGACGCTGCTTGAAGTTAGAAAGCAGGTTTCACGTGTTTTTCTGTCTGACAAGACCTTGCCATCTTGACCTAGCCCAGAAGACTGAATTAGCAACTGAAATGCATTATTTTGTTCATCTCACCTCACCTAGATAGGACCCTCTGCAGGTTTTTGGCTCCTGGTTGTCTCCTTACCATTCTTAAATCCTATGCAAAGAATGTGAATGTCTTTGTAATATAAACTATGGAAACTGAACTCTAAGGTGTATTGCCCTTGGATATGGTGGAATATAAGGGAGTTGGGGTCCTTTTGGAGGTAGTTAGTCAGCTGCCAAGATGAGAGCTACTGCCACTCCGGCTGGTGATTATTAAAAAATATTAATGGAAATACGTCTTGTTACTGGAGTGTCATTTCTGCAACTACGACCTGACAGGACATTCTTGCTTCATTACTACAATAATTTTTGATACCTTCCTGATAAAGAAAATTGACTTCCAGCATATTAAAAACTTTAGACCTTATAGAAAGGGAAGATTGCTGAGATTGAAACTGCCACTACAGACAAAAAAGTATAGAAGTTCCTAAAAATAATTAAATATTCATATCAAAAGTAATAAAAGCATAAAGTTTAAGATATATATTGAAATATATATAAAGTGTATAAACATATATATATATATCTTTTCATTATTGATACATCCTATTATACAATAGCTAAGACACAAAAGCAGTCTACATATTCTCTGATGGGTGAATAGACAAAGAAGTGCATTCTTTGATGGTATTTCAATATGTTGTAGAATCTAATTTAGTTTATAAAAAGAGAGGAAAATCACCATTTTCCATTGTAACAACACAAATTGGTCTGTAAAGCATCATGCTAAGTGAAATGCCAGAGAGAGAAAGACAAATATTGCATGATCTCATGTGTGAATAAAGTATAAGAAAACACTCATAGAAAATGAGATCCAGCATTAGTTTTGTTACCAGAAGTAGGAGATGTATGAAGGGTAAATTGAATAAGATGAATGAAAATAGCCACAGTTTCACTTATATAAACATTAGCCAAGCAGCACAAATGCTGGCTGACTTCAACCGAGAATGTGGAAAGATAGGTCTACAGACATATCTAAAGAAAACTATGTTTATAAAAATAAACTAGTTCCAGAGGCCCCATTCACTCTCAATGGAACAGACATCTCTGAATGCAGCAGTTATGTGAACCTAGGTCAAGAAGTCAACATGATGAACGACCTAAAACCTGAGCTGTGCAGGAGGAAGAGAGCGGCATGGAATGCCTTCAAAGGCATCAAAGAAATAGCTAAAAGGACAAAGAACCTCCGGCTCTGGGCTCATCTCTTTGACTCCACTATTCTCCCTGCATTAACATATGCCTCAGAGACTTGGGCCCTATGAAAGCAGGATGAGAATGCTATTCGGTCTCCCAGAGAGGACTCGAAAGAGCTATACTTGGAATATCACGCCTCACTCAAGTGAGAGAAGGAATCGGAGTTCTGACTTCTGTCTCTATTCCAGAATCAGGGACGCTGTCTCGTTTGCCAAGGCTTCAAAAATCAGATGGGCTGGACATGTAATGCGATTTGGAGACAACCGCTGGACTAGAGCCATTACCTACTGGATCCCAGGGGATGTCAAAAGATCACGTGGCTTCCCACCTACAAGATGGTCAGACTTACTTGTCAAGACCCTGAAGGAATGGTTTGAGGCTCTTCATAATCCTGAATCAACCAGATGCCATTGGGCTACATTGGCACGTGATAGGGTCCAATGAAAATATTACTGGCACCTATTGAGCAAATCGATGAATAATGGGATTCAAGTGATCAAGTGATCAGTTATATAAAAATGGTAGTTATGTACAATATCATAAGAGTTAACATTTCTGTGTAGTGCTTTACATATATATGTTTAAAAGAATAAATCCTAAGATATTTTATTGCAAGAAAAATATTGTTTTACTTGAGGTGATATAAACAAATTGTATGCACTGTGACAATAATTTCAAAATATATGTTATTCAAATTATTTTGTTCTATGCAATAAATTTTATAATGCTTTATTTCATTTATATCTCAGTAATTGAAAAACTATGAAAAAAGTGAAGCCTCTACAATAGTAATAACAAAGAAAAATACTGATTTTTCTTTTTCTGTATATGATTATAATTCTACTTCCAGAAACAGTATGGAATTAAAATGTAGTGGGACTTCAATTACGTGGGAGTCAGAGATTAGGCAAAACAGGTAAGGTACCAGAATGCTAATAATTGTTAGAAATGGTAATGCCAGCCTGGAACTGCGCACTGAATATGGGCAAAGGGATATTCATGATAACCCCTAAATGTATGTACTGTAAGCCACAATTTGCAAGAGAAGGGGGAGAGAGGAAGAGAGGAAGAGAGAGAAGAAAGAGAGAGAGAGAGAGAGAGAGAGAGAGAGAGAGAGAGAGAGAGAAGAAAAGGGAAGGGGACATTGGTGGTGATAAATATGGACTTGGGAAGGGATTGGTGCTGGAACACTGTATGACTAAACCCTAATCATGAGTAGTTTTGTAATTGTATATATCAAGACATATAATAAAAAATCAAATAAATAAAATGTACTGAGGAAAAATAAATTCATTCTAACTTAAATATTATTTATAGTTCATTTTATTATAACATGCAATTGTATTGCTAAAACATAGGTTATTATTAATAGTCTAATAAATCCTAACTGAATTGATATCTATCCAAATATCTATTTGTAAAGAACAGAATCCAGAAGCAGAGAGATTTATATTTAATTAGTGGTTTCCTTTCTTGTTCTTATTAGATAATTATAATATTATATTTTCCTTAAACCTTGAAGTCTACACTGTGGCATAACTAACGTAATAATGAAGAGCTAATTTTGTTTCAAAGACAGTAGGAAAGAGATGTGGTGTGTTACATCAGGCTACGAATAATATCACTATTAACAGGAACATCAGTTATCAACATGCTGGGAGACTTGAAGTAACTGAGAGAAAACGTGTGAGGGAAAGCTTTAGTAATATATGACACAAAACAAAATTGCCTCTTTAGTGAATTCTTAGTTTAGTGAAAACTCAAGATACTATTTTGAAATGTTTTCAAAATCCTAATGTTTTATGCAACTTTTATTCTTAAGAGTAATAGGAAGTGACTATTTAGAAGAGAAAAATTTTATTTTTTAAGGAAGGATTGAAACATTGAAAATGAAAAAAATTATGAATTTTTGGTTTGTTTTCATTCTTCGTCATGGGCCACAGCCCTTCAATGAACATAGTTGTGGACATACAATTTTGAGTTAATATGTTCATGACTTGGAGAATAAATGCCATGAAGTTTAATGGCTGGGAATTCTATTTTTTAATTATTTAATAAATCTTCATATTATTTTCTACAAAGAGAGCATCAGGTGATAAACACCATCAATAATGACTACTGTTAATTTCACATTATTTAAACTAATTCTGATATTTCTTTTACAGGCTGTTCTCATTGATGAGATGACATCTCAGTGCCACTTGATTTTTATTTTTCTGGTAATAACTACTGCTACTCATGTTTTCATCTATTTATTGGCTATTCATTTCTTCTTTGAGAAATGAACACTACTCAGGTATAAGAAAAGATGAAATCTTGAGTTTGTGCGATTATCGGGATGGATGTGAAGTAAAGTAAGTCAAATGGAAAAGGTCAAATATGCAGTAATATTACTTATAGAATCATAATAATAATAAACAGGAAGTAAATGGACAGTAACTAAGGATAACAAAACCCTTGAACTTTGTAGAGCCAAGGGTCCTAGGTGATAAGGGAAGGAAGCTTGTTCTGGACAAAAAAAGGACAATGTTGAGAAATTTTGACACTTGGTGAAAGTGTGGTAAATTCATCTACCCAAAGCTTAGATATCAACACAGTGTAACATAGGTCTATTTAAGCATTAACCTTAACTAAGACAAAATTTCTTTTTTTAAAAAGTATGTATATTACTCATTTAAAGAAGAAATGTTCAAATAGAATCTAGAAACTTAAACCCACGTTAGAGTCAACTTCCTTAACAGTGGGAATTTACTAGTCTAGAATAAAGATGATCACATTTTTGGCATTTGTACAAATGCCCTGCACATCAATTAGCATTTCTTTAGTTACCATTATGCATATATGTGATTTGAAAACAATCATTAATCATTTTTCCATCATAAACATGTGTAAAAGTTTGTTTCTCGTTTATATCTGTCATGAAGAGACCATTTCAAAGAAAGATATTTACATTTCAAATAGGTGTTGCAAGGCCTGTACTTTCTTCAGTCATTTATAATTTAATCAGTTCGATATGAAATGCTGACACTGAAATGTAGAAGCAGAAAGTTTATATTCTCTCAACTTTAAAAGTATCTAAATTAAATCTGCTCCTGGTCAATAATGGAAGTGTCGGCACTGAATGCTATACAATTAAAATTATATTGTTTAGAATGACTTGAAGATAATTATAAAACATGCTTGCAGCTAATACAAAACAAAGAATTCTCACTTCTACAATTCCATGTTGTAAGAACACAGCACATTTATTATCTTTAAGTTCATGAAAGTATGGAGAGAGAATAGTGTGTTCTCTTTCTCATGTGGTTAGTAAGTATTTGAAGATAAAGTCTGTATTTTGTAGCTGGAAGTATTAGATATTAATCTACAAGTTGCATCATACATATTGTGCACACATCTGTAATAATATCATTTTCTACATGGGTGGTATTACACCACCATGGATAAACGTGATATTTGAATGAAAAAATATATACTAATTTGAATCCCTCTGGGAAAGTAGAAGTGAGTTTTTATTCATTTATTTCAGCATGAGAAATTAATTTGTACAACACACAGTAGGTATTTGATGCTTATTTATGAATTAATAGATGTTTGGTGTTCTTTTATGTTATTCCAGAATGGTGGTGTAATTATCTCTAATGATATATATATAATGATATATATATATAATTATATATATATGTTGGTATTCTTATTCACCTACATAAATAAATTGAAGTAGATTTCCAGAGAAATGGAAATATAATGTTCCTTAATGAAAATATTAATTTGGTATTAATGTAAGCAAAATAATTAAAAATATGCCTGAAAGATAAGCAAGTGCTCAAGAACTCATTTCCTCCTGATGACTATCAGAGAAATTGGTGCAGTATTTGGAAAAAATGAGGCAATACAGGTTCTGTGAGTAATGTCATCAGTTCATCAGTA
Source organism: Cryptotis parvus (assembly GCA_021461705.1). Taxonomy (NCBI): domain Eukaryota; kingdom Metazoa; phylum Chordata; class Mammalia; order Eulipotyphla; family Soricidae; genus Cryptotis; species Cryptotis parvus. Next base: position 84,264 of record JAJIBD010002116.1, on the reverse strand, counting down.
TAAAGTGAGCCAATAAAACTAATCTACAAGGAGCTTTCAGATTTTGATTAGATTGTAGATTGCAAGCATTTTGTGAAGTTTTTGTAAAAATAGCAATTGATTTCCCCTCTAACCAAGCAATTTAATCTATGGTCCAAGTCACAATGCCAGCTGTGGGATAGTGGTTTTCCCTGCAGGATCAGTGAGGTAGAAGCAAAACACCTGCCAACAGGCTTCGAAAATAATCATTTGGCAAAGATAATTTTAATAGGGAGGAATAAAGGTTAACAACCTTTGCTAAGGCTCTTTAAAGACAGAACGATTCAAGTGTTACATTCCTGCCTCCATTTCTTCCTCTTTTAGTCTGTTTCATTGCATGCTAAATAGAAATTGAGACCTGCACGAGTTTTGGGTACACAGTTCATTGTACTGATTCAAATAGGTATGTATTCATGCAGAAATACATTAAATATATGGTCGAGCTTGAGAAGTATTCCAGAAAATTTAAGGTGAACACAAATAACAAAAAAATATTTACTTCTGGTAACATAGGCAAGAAAAATATATGGTTTGAGTAATAGACTGAGTAGAGATGTACATATATATAGATCTTGCTATTTTCCTGAAAAAAAATGAAATATTTGATGTTTAGGAAGCCCACAGGCTGGACTCTGAACTTTTGACATTTTAATGAGGATCTCTTTCCTAGAAGTTGCAGTAAAGTTCCCGCTTTAAGGTAAAATATTTCATAAAAACAAACATAAAAACCCATTTGAGTTCCTGAGCTATAGTGCAGTGGCTTTCACACAGCAGACAAATTCAAATACCTGGCACCACACTGGTCCCACCGGTAAGCCAGGAGTGATCCCTAAACACATGACCAGGAGTAGGCCTGAGTACCCTTGGTCATGCTCGAAAAACAACATACCAAAGAGTATTTAGGTATATACCCTAAAGTCTTTGCAGATTGAGATGAAAACCTGGGAGGGAATGAACTATACAGGAGTAAATGTTGGGGGAGATTGTGAATGAGGGCTCCATCCATTCCTGCAGTGATTCAAACATGTGATCATGGTAGCCTCGCTCAATAGATTGCTTCTACCATAGCCTCTTGGTAGGATCTATATAAAGACACTCCTGTATAGTACGGAAGCAATTCATTGTGTCAGAAAGAGTATGACTTACCAAAATCAAAACTAGAAGCAAGTCTATATGAAAAATTATTCGCTTTGATCAATTAGAAATAGCAACTGAAGTGTTACCTTGAGTACCATATATATGGTAAATATATATACCATATATATACTATATATATAGCACATATGTGCTACATGTATGTATATATATATATACACATATATAGAGTATCTCATAACTATCATGTCTTTAGCAGCTCAATCCCAGGGAGTACATTAGTACCAGTCATGTGCTTCTCTTGAGTTCTTGATATGTTTATCTAGAAAGCTTTTTGCATTTGTTATTTTTTCTTTCTGCTTTGACAACAGCATAGCTCAAAACAAATGTCACTGTTGCTTGCCTCAATAAAATGTATCAAATATCAGGAAGGCCGGGCGATAGCCCAGCGGTAGGGCGTTGCCTTGCCGCGGCGCCCTGCCGGCCCGGTTCGACCCCGCATCCCTATGGTCCCCCGAGCCCGCCAGGAGTAATTCCTGAGGCAGAGCCAGGAGTAACCCTGAGCTCGCCGGTGTGACCCAAAAGAAAAAAAAAAAAAAATCAGGGAATCTGCTTTGGATAATAAATTTACGATTGTTCTCAAATTAATGTTGCATTCTAATTGCTCTTTGTCCAGACTTACTTATTAGCTATGCACTGATAATTAATTACATAATAGATATTCATAATTGGTTTTCACAATGTACCAAAGACGGAGTCCTTCAGAACTGATTCAATATCTCTCATTTATTCTATCTCTACGTACAGACCTGCCAATTTTAAGTAGAAAATATTTTTGGGCAACGTTTGTTTTGATTGTTTAGTTTTTTACCACTGTTTATAAAGAACCAATAAGAGAAAATAGGTCGAGTTGATATTAATTTTAGTAACAGATACTTTGTTTTAATGTATATTTTCCAAATGAAGTGTCTTAACATTGTATAACTTATGTTCTCTTTAGCTTTCTCCCTGAATCAACTATCTGTACTCTATATGGGACATTCTCAGATAAAAGGATCTATCAAGACCCAACATAATAATAAATAGTAGAATGTGCAGAATATAGGGTCTGAGAGAAGCGCAACTTGTAGGACACTTACTTTGCATCTAGCCAAACAGGATTCAATCCCGGGCATCTCATATGGTTCCCTGAATCCTCCAGTACTGATTTGTGAGCACTGAGGAAGGAGTAAGCCCTGAGCACTACAAGGTGTATTCCCCAAACAAAACTATAGAATATGTATTAGATCATATTCCTTTTATTTTAATAGTCCCTAAGCTCTTTTGTTTTGGCTAACTTAATTTACATACAACATGCTGATCTTGTATATCTTAGTGTGGTACAGGCATAGATCACAAAACCAAATTAATTGCAATGTATCTGCAAATATTTCAGATTTGGAAGAACAAATGCTAGAGGTATGAGAGAGACTGAAAGTGTTCCAACAGTGTGCTAACAATTGTGAGGGTACTAAGCCAACCTAGAACTGAGCATTAAATGGAGGCAAGAGGATACACATGACAAACCTTTAATGTATGTTCTGTAATCCATAGTCTGGGAGGAAGGAAAAGAGAAAGATAGAGAAATGGAAAGAAATAAAAGAACCTGCATGGAGGAGGGCGGGGGAGGGGGAGGGGGGGGAACCGGGACGTTGGTGGTGGGAGATGGGCACTGGTGGCGGATGGGTGCTGCTACACTGTATGACCAAAACCCAAATATGAACTTTTAATGTATATCTTGTAATTGTAAAAATAAAAAATAAAAAAAGAAAGTGTTCCATTATAATATTAATTGTCTTATTCAAATATATCCATTTCTCATCATTAACTGTAATATTCATAAAAAATTTAGATAAGAACAAAAAAAAAGCTAAAAAGTAGTTTCAGATTTCTGACCTTCAGAGACCTTAATTTTAATATTTAAGTATAGAAGTGTGATCTACTATCCAAATTTCTTGTTTTGATTTTAGGTTATGAAAATGTGGTTAGTAAGTTCAAATGTGCCTGGAGTCGATAGTACAGTCGGTAGGGTGCTTGCTTTGCACACAGCCAACACAGGCTGGATCCCTGTCATCCCATATGGTCCTCTGAGCAACACCAGGATATAGTCCTGAGTAAGAATCTGGGTATGCTACCCAAGTACTGCAAAGCCTGGCAAGCTACCCGTGTCATATTTGATATGCCAGATACCAGTAACAATTATAGACCTCATTCCCATGACCTGATGGAATGGTTTGAGGCTCTTTATAGTTCCTGGAGCAAGCAGGTGCCCTTGGGCTCTACTTGCATGAGACAGGTCATATGGAAATGTTACTGGTGCCCACTCGAGCAAATCGATGATGAACGGGAAGACAGTGATCTAAGAACCTAGAGTAACGCCTGAGCATCGCTGGGTGTTACCCAAAATGCAATCAATCAATAAATATACGTAAATGAATTCAAATACTGATATACACTGTTATACCAATATTTAACTTCAGGTAGCAAGGAGTCATATAGCTAGAAGTTCACATAAAATTTTGTCTGAATTTTTGATTCTGTAGCTGAAGACCCAAAGAGTGTATTCTTTTTCAGTATTTTAAACTTTCAAATATTTCTATCTATCACTATCTTCCCGTTCATTATCTATTTGCTCGAGTGGGCACCAGAAATATCTCCATATGTCCTGTCTCATGCTAGTAGAGCTAAATGGCATCTGCTTGCTCCAGGAACATAAAGAGCATCAGACAATTATACTGGGTCATGGGAATGATAATATAATTGTTACTGGTATTTGGCATATCAAATACTACACGGACAGCTTGCCAGGCTTGCCGTGTGGGTGGCATACTCTTGTAGTCACCTTATTATGTAAATGTAAAAATTATGTAACATATAACATTACTCATGTTTCTCCTTAAACTTAACATTGTATAATTATGTATACTCGAATGTGAATATCCAATAGTATGGAATTTTCGTTTGCATAATATTTTCTATTCTTCTTAGAGGGAGAAAGAGCAACACTAAATGATCACTCTGGGGGAAGGGGGATATTAAATTACATACTGGTGGAATAAAGAATACCCAAAGGCAATGGGAATAAACAAGATGAGATTTATTCAATATTAAATATGCCACCTGAGGGGTGGGTGATAGAGCAAGAAGAGAGCAGCATTAATGGTGGAGGGAAGCAGAAAACCAGAAGGAAGTGAAGAAGTGAAAGGTAGTAAAGTATTATATGCAAAATCCTAACAGCAACAGTATTGTAAACCACAGTGCAAAAACTTATAATGTTTTATAGTGTCTTTGTTAAAGCAGGGTAAGAAGCAAATAGGAGTGGGGCTGTGGACACTGGTGAAGGAATTGATGGTGAAACATTGTATGCCTGAACCCTATCATACATAACTTTATAATTTCATGATGACTAAACAAAATATATTACAAATATTTTTCTATAATTCAATATATATTTTACAAAAATTAGCCGTAATTAATTGCAGCATAATAGTTTTGTAAGAGAGGATATGTAAGAAAGGAAACAAATAATAATTTGTTTATTGTTAGAAACAAAGATTTCTAAATTTTTGGATTAGATTTTCATCATTTATTGAAGCAACAGTTTATAATACCGTCTATATTTTATAAATAAAGTGTGAAGAAATAAGTTATTTCATTAACCTTACCCAAAAATTTTGAGCTATGCCATAATACTTGTAAAATAGTTTGTTACCTTTCTTATATCTTTTCATTTATTTTCTAGAATCAATACCAAAATAATACTGACAAGATATGAAATATCAATCCTTCAGTTAGTGACTTTAAATGAAGTAAAGTATTTGCCATTTGTAGTGTAATTATTTTTTTTTAGTTAGTTATCAGAGTTGCGTGTATTTTTTAATATTTTTAATTAAACTACCGTTAGATACACAGTTACAAGATGTTCATGTTTGTGTTCTGGTTCTACAGTGTTCCAACACCCATCCCTCCACCCGTGCACGTCACCCACCACCAATGTCCCCACCTCCCTTCCTTCCCCAGCCTGCCTCCGTGGCAGGTTCTTTATCTCCTTTCTCTCTTTCTCTCTCTCTCTCTCTCTTCTCTCTCTCTCCCTCTCAGTTCCCTTTCCTACACATTGTGGACTGCAATATACTCCAGGATATGATTGGTTCCACTAGTTTGCTGTACCGCTTGGCTCAAGCAACTCGGGAAGAGCAGGCTGGCTCCCCCCTCCACCCCCCATCTGGGTCTCTGCTTGATGGCTGATCACCCTGAGGTGGTTTGTGGGTGGGGCCACAGGGCGTCTGGGGAAGAGTCAAAAAGGGGAAGGGAAGCCCTAGCTACATTTCATGAATACCTGGTGACTTCCACCTCTGAGAGCTGCCTACCTGGATTTGAACCTGATTGCTCTACTAAGCTGGTCTTGATCAGTGACTCTCTTGGGTGGGTTTTGATGAGCAGTTGTGTCTGGACTGAGAAAATGGCAGCTATTATGGTGAGCAAATCCCATCAGGCTGCTTCCGAGACCCTACAGATGTGATGGGCCCACTCCCAAAACCCATCTTGCCTCCTGGGGGCCTCATGGTCAAGTGAGCTAGGGGAGAGTTGGCTTGCAGCTCTCCCACCATCTGAGTCTCTCCTTGATGCTTGAGGCAGTTCGTGGAGATTTCCATGTATTTTCACAATATTTTTAACTACATAATTATTTTTTAATAATAGTGATATACAATATTATGGAAACACTATTATTTTGGATACTAGTGTTATATAGTTATATAGTATTATATACTATAATATTAAGGTTTTGCAGGTGAGCTGCGGTGCCCGACTGCATCAGCAAGTGACAGACAGATTACAGACTTGTCTATACCCAGGACTCTGCCCTGTGGGCCCTGGATAGTTGATGGTCTGACATAGAAAAAGACTGGGCCCCTGGATGAACCCAGAGCCATGGCAGAGCCTGGCAAGCTACCCATGGTGTATCAAATATGTCAAAAACAGCAATAATAATGGACCTCATTCCCAATGAATGGAGATTTACTGGTGCCCACTCGAGCAAATTGAAGAACAATGGAAAGACAAGTGATACAAGTGACTATTATGGAAACTTAAGTACCTTTAGTTTGTCCTTTTGATAGGTTAAATAAAGATGAAAGGAATATAGCCCAGTAGTGGAAGATAATTCATTGAATAAAATGAGCATTATATTTAAAAAATTAATGTATATTTCCTGTACACTTTTTAATGAGGAAAGAGCTTTTAATTGACTGCTGCTAAGCTCCTGTGTGGGGTAATAGTGTCACTAATGGTTGCATTGAGTTTAGCACCATGTCTTACAACACTTTACAAGTACAGCCTACCAACAGGTTGGAAGGCAGAACTTAAACTGACTATGAATCTGTGAATGATTGCATGGAAGGTATAAAATGATGAACAAACATCTGAAAAGAATGAAACCCAGAAGCGCCTCTATCACACATGCTATCAGTCATTTGTTTTGATTTTATTGGTGACATGGACGATCTCAACCACATTGTTTACCGAGCTGATACCCAGACATACCTGCCTACAAGAAAGAGTGGATTAAAGTAAAGGTCTTTGTGCATCTTCATGGTAGGACCAGAAGGCGGTAAATAGCTAAGCTGGAAACATTATAGTTGTAGGGATTGGCTTGGAATACATGTGTATAACAAACTATAGTGGCTGCTTTGAATTCTGACAATCCTGTTTCCATTTGGTACAATTTAGCCAGAATTAAATGTGTTGAACAAAATATAAAGATTTTGCTCCTTTTAACTTAAAATATTTTATGTTGTTTCATAAAAGAGGTTTTTTTTTTTTGGTCTGTTGTAGATTTTAGCTCTCTGAACAATATATTCATTTTCACTTTAATAATTCTCACCAGACTAACCACTCTTCAGGATCAGGCAGGGATGGGTGATGCCACAGTAATGTTCTTGGCATAAAATCTTAGTGAAAGAAAAATAGATGTTACGTAGTTATATTTTCAAGAAAAAAAACTCCTTTTATTTACATATTTCTTTCAGGTCCTTAATTATTTCAAAGGTTTAGCTAATCTTTCCTAAGTTTAGCAAAAATATTTTTCTATATAAACTCTTTATAAAAATATAGCACATATACTTTAGATATCATACTTCATATATTGTAATTTTAAAGGATAACCAGAGTAATTTCAGAAATTATATTTGCTATTAAAGTATTCAGCCTGCAAAGATTTCTAAATATTTGGATTAAATTCTCATCATTTATTGAGGTAGCAGTTTATAATACTGTATAAGTTTCATATATTTAAAGTGTGAAGGAATAAATTATTTCATTAACCTTGTTACCCCCAAAAAGTTTGAGCTATCCCATAATACTTGTAAAAGTATGTCTCCTTTTCCCTGTCCTACTTAGTCAAATTTGATTTACTTTAATAAAGGCCTCAGTATGTCTTTTAATTATGCCTCAAATATCTCTTGACAATACATGTTTCAAATCATTTCTCTTTGAAGCTGATTGGTAAAAACTTTTACATTTATAAATCCGTAAGAAGGCATTTTATGGCAAGACCTGCAATTAATTAGAAGGCAAGTAATAATAAAATGCAATTAACTCAATGACTACTTGTTTTTTAAAAAAAATAATCTCATGAAAAAATACAGGCTGCATAAAGTCAGATGGAGAAATAATTTTCACTATCAAAATGAATGTAAAAATGTAGCCCTCTGCCTCCTTCCATCCATCAATTCTTATCTTCTTCAACCATTTTAATTAACATGTTTGTTAATAAATTCCCAATAGATTTAATAGCAAGTGGCAATTGAAAGGCACAACTGAAATAAAATCTAACACAGCAAATGTCTTACTTGTAAGAAATATCATTATTGCCTAGTCAACCATAGTTTTTGTCCCACCCATTCCTCTTTAAGGAGAATGTTGCAGTTTGAAAAAGATTTAAGCTTTAGCACCCACATATTAAGAAGAATTAATGATCTATTTGCTTTTACACTATATATTAGTTCCAGTTTATCCATCTATTGGGTAAACGGTAGACATTACTTGGTCACTATGATAGATTTGAATGCAGGAAATAACATCAATCAGTGTCAACTGCTGATTAGTTGTTGGTGTCTCTGACAGGCTCTTCCATCTCAATGAATGAAAGCCAGCTGATTGCTCTCACTTCTCACTACACCCATTGTCCTCCAAGACACTATGTTACACAAATAATGCTGAGGGTGGAAAATTCTCTCTGCCAGAGAACAGTGAATCTCTCCCCTTCACTTATTGTTACATCCGCATTAAGTCTCTTGCTCTGATAATGCACAGTGAGACTGGTCAACATATGTGGAAATATAAATGTATAAAACATGAGTAATATTGGATAAAAGCAGTTGTGTCTTAATAACATCTGTTTTCCTAAGACAAAGACGTTACAGAAAGTATACCTCCTCAAATGAGAGGATATAATGTAAAAATTTGAAAATAGAAATAATTGACAGTTGTTGAATAAAATATTATAATAAGAGTACAATATTACCTTGAGAAGAATTTGTGTTCTGGAAGAACAACAGCAATTAGACTAAAAACCCTCAAATTGATATGCATTTGCTCTTAAAATTCCCAGACCAATCCTTTATTACTAAGTTATGTTTTCCACATCCATTATGAACAATGCATCTAGTGTATGAGCCTGAAGAACAGATGGAATGAATTCATTTTAGGAAATGTTTGGGCATGTGTTAAAGATACAACTTTTGACTGTCTTGACACCCAAAATTATCTAGCATATGGACCACTCTTGTCACTAAACACAAAATCAGAAGGAACAGATCATCTACAATCAGCAGTAAAGTCTAATGAATCAGGGATAACTTTGAGTTTTCTGTAGAAACTGGGATGATAGTACCCCATTATGTATTATTTAAATGATATTATATAAACTTAATAGTCATGTGTCCATGTACTTTTATTTTCCTTTTCTAGATTCACAAAGCAAGCACATATTCAAAATTCTATTTAATAACATCTAATATAAGTAAAAATAAAGGGGCAATGAGGTAGTAGAGTAGATATGGCAACTGCATTGTGTGCTGTCAACTACTGTTTAATCCCCTGTCACCACATATGGCTCTTCAGTACCATTAGAAATGGTTCTTGAGTACAGAGCCAAGAGTAATCTCTGAGCACAGCCAGATATGGCCCCAAGCCACAAATATGTGAAAATTAAGTAGACACATATAATGGCTAATTTATCAATTAAATTCTTACTACCCCAAATAATTTTAATTAAGCATAACATAAGCACTGATTATAAATACAAAAATGTTTTAATTTTAAATTCTACTTAAGTTGCCTAAATGTATAACAGTTGACAATTTTTGTTTACCATTAGTAGGATGCTTATGCACAAATATAAAACAATTATATTGGAAATAAGAGAAAATTCACATCCAAGATAGGAACTGTATTGACTATTGAGTACCTGATAACATCTTTCCATAATGAGTTTTTCAAACATTTAATAATTCAGCATAGGGGCCGGAGTGATAGCCCAGCGGATAGGGCGTTTGCCTTGCACGCCGGCTTGTGCCGGCCCGGGTTCAATCCCCGGTATCCCATATAGTTCCCGAGCACCGCCAGGAGTAATTCCTGAGTGCAGAGCCAGGAGTAGCCCCTGAGCATTGCCGGGTGTGACACCCCAAAAAAAAAAAAGCAAAAAAAAAAAATTCAGCATAAAACTATTTTTAAAAGGAGGCCAGAGAGAAAATACAGTAGCTACGGCACATGCAGTGCACATGGTGACCTCAAGTTAGATCCCATAGATCCCACTGCCAGTAGTGATTCCTGAATGCAGAGCCAGGAGAACCCTTGAGCATATCCAGTAAAACAAATACTCTCATACATTGTCGGTGGGAATGTCGAGCTTGTACAACCTTTCTGGAAAACAATACGGACATTCCTCCAAAGACTAGAAATTGAGCTCCCTTTTGACCCAGCCATACCACTCCTGGGAATATACCCTGGGAAGCCAAAAACACACAGTGGAAACACAATTCGCACTTTTATTTTCATAGCAGCACTATTCACAATGGCCAGAACCTGGAAACAACCAGTATGCCCAAGAACTGATGACTGGATAAAGAAACTTTGGTACATCTACACAATGGAATACTATGCAGCTGTTAGGAAAAATGAAGTTATGAAATTTGCCTATAAATGGATGGACATGGAAAGGATCATGTTGAGTGAAATTCGTCAGAAGGAAAGAGAGAGACATAGAATAACTGCATTTATTTGCATGACATAAATATATCAGGTGGTCTTACCAAAAGTGGAAATTACCACAAATGTGAGGGAGTCAGAGGTTAGGTAAGACAGAGAAGGGAACACGTGTGAATAAATGTCGAAAGGGCTGATACCAACATAGAACTGAGCATTAAATACAGGCAAAAAAATGCACATGATGGCTTCCAAGTATATGTAGTGCAACCCACAATGTGTAGGAGAAGGAAGGGAGAGAGAGGGGGAGAAAGAAAAGAGATAAAGAACCTGCCATTTAGGCAGGCTATGGGAGGGGAGGGAATTGGGGACATGGGTGGTGGGAAATGGGCACTGGTGGAGGGCGGTTGCTGGAACAGTATGTGACCGAAACCTCCAAGCATGAACAATGTTATAATTGTATATTTCACAGTGGTATAATAAAATCTCTAATTAAAAAAAAGAAAACTATCGAAAATGATAAATTATAAGCATTACAAATAAGAATAATGAATAATTAATTTCTGTTTTAAGTAATTATGTGAAAGAACATTATTTATAATTGGCAGTCTTTAGTCCAATTTTGTTATCTTTAATAATCAGTACTTCTCCAATTTTGTTATCTTTAATAATCAGTACTTCTTTTGCATGAAAAAATGAGTCATATATTATATTTTTTGTTTTTTTTCCTTTTTTGTTTCTTGCTTTTTGTTTTTTGCTTTTTTTTCACACCTGGCGATGCTCAGGGGTTACTTCTGGCTCTGCGCTCAGGAATTACTCCTGGTAGTGCTCAGGGGACCATATAGGATGCTGGGGATCGAAATGAGTTGGCTGCATGCAAAGCAAACACCCTCCCCTCTGGATTATTGCTCCAGCCCCGTGTTAATTATTTTAAAACATAATAGTTTAGATGATATCAGTGTTGTAAATTGCATAAGGATGCTATGATAGTGGAACAAATTGTGCATGTATTTTGTGCTGCGTATCCTGTTAATCAAAGGAAAGTTATATAAGTAGTAGAATTCAAGATATTTAAGGACGATTTCCTGAGTCTTCAGTCACTTTGTACAATAAAATATTCTGTATTAAGGCCTATTTTTGTAATCAAAATTTTATCAAAACTGTTGGCACATGATGTATAACAAAATTCTCAGAATCATAATCAGAAACTGCTGAATGATGATTCCTTGTCATTAAAAAAATTGTTCAGGAGGGGCGGAGCAATAGTCCAGTGGGTAGGAAAAAATCAATAAAGTTTTTGTCTTCCAGAGCTGTTAGAAGTTATCTGAGGATTCTCGTTTGCTTCCCATAGAGCTCTTTTTTTTAAGTGATGTCCCTTTGAGAAACACTGGAGAGCTGCCACCAGCTCTCCCTGTGCTCAGCTGATCATGAGGCGTCTCGGAGGGATAGTGGATTCGGGCATTGAGTACCTACCAATTTTCTCTTTAGATTATTTGTATTTGTTCTCTGATATAAGCAATTGAGGAATAAAGAAATTATGCTAAAGTCCTTATCTCTACTTTTAATAACAAAACATTTTTATTATAAGAGATTTTAGCTACACTCTATTCTTATTAGATAAATAATTTTGCAAGAATGATGCTTTATTTGGAGGTGTTTAAAAGAGTTTGCCTCCCGCTCGACAAGCCTGGCAAGCTTCTCGTGTTGTATATGATATGCCAAATTCCAGTAACAATTATATTAGGTCATCAAGCGGCCACTGGGCGGGCTGTGGTGGGCTGGTCTGCTGGGTGGAGTTCTGACGAGAGGGAAGTCCAGAAGTGGAAAATAGCGGCGCCTGCAGAGTGAGGAGGGGTGGTCTGGCTTGTTGTGAGGCTCTGCCGAGGTGTTGGGCCAGGGCTAGAACCCGCCATGCCTCCCCGACTGCCTCATGAACGGCTGTGCACAGGGAGAGCAAGGAACAGCTCTGTCCCATGTGTGAGAGTCTCTGGACCAGCATACCTGGGCCGGATTGAGGAAAAAGCTGCTTCCAGGGTGGGTGTCGGTGATCCGGGCTGTGGTGGACTGGTCTGCTGGGTGGAGTTCTGACGAGAGGGAAGTCCAGAAGTGGAAAATGGACCACCATCCCAATGGAGTCTCACAAGAAGCCACAGGAACCCTCATACCATGAGGACACATCATTTTCAACATCCATACTCCACAGATCTTCAGAGCTCCACCCAAGAGAAAAGCTGATCTCTCCCTATTGTGGTTCATAAGTAAATGCACAAGATGAGAGACTATTACTAAGAGTATACCACTTGCAAAGCAGAGCCTGGCAAGCTACCTGTGTTTTATTTGATATGCCAAAAAAACAGTAACATTTAAAGACCTCATTCCCATCACCTGAAAAGAATGGTTTAAGGCTCTTTGTGTTCCTGGAACAAGCAGATGCCCTTGGGCTACACTAGCTCGTGACAGGATGCATATAGATGTTACTGGTGTTTTATGTTCATCAATTTGCTCTAAAAATTGATGAACAACAGGAAGACACATGATACATGTGACATGTCCCTTTGCTGAACTAAGACTAACATTTTATTTTATTTTTTAAATTTTATGTATTTATTCATTTCAAAACAGATAATGGGATATCTGGGGGTGGCTGGGGTGGGAGATGTCTGTAAATACAATGACACTTCCAGTCAGTCTCTCTCTCTGTCTTGGCATGCAGTCTTCATCTCTCTTCGCCTACCCCCAGATCACCTACAGGATCAGGTAGGGCTTGGGTTCCCAGGAAATGACAGACAAAACAGGCCTCAGAGGCCTCACAGGGGGCAGAATTCAGCCAGTGCTCAGGGAAAGCCCGGATGCTCAGGCAGGTAGGTCTCAGATGTACAGACTGTGACAAGATGCTGAGCACAGGACTCTCACCCACACTCACCTGGGTGGCCAGAGATGAGGGAAGCCAGGGGAAAATGACAGGAGCTGCTGGAGTACAGTTGGGAGAGGTACAGGTACAGAGCGGGGTCTCACCCACACACTACGGCTGTGACCAGAGATAAGGAAAGCTGGAACTAGAGTAACCATTGCCGTGTATAGTCCAAGTGCAGCCCATTGACATGAATTTAAAAGTCAAACATCACACCGGCATTGTGAGACAGAACAAGTGGCATCATCTATGGGCACAGGAGAGGTCTGGACATTTGGGGAAGGACCCCTTCCCATCTACTTATACAATAAATTCTAGTATCTTCATTTTTGGTCTGCATTCTGTCATGCGCAGTGGTTGCTCCTGGCTCTGCACTCATCAATCTCTACTAGATGTGTTCTGGGGATCATATTGGATGCTATTATTGAACCAGGGTAAACTGCATGTAAGGCAAACACAACCTGCTATATTATCTCTCTGCCTCAAAACTCTTACCCTTTTGAATTTCTTTCTATGCACATCTTTCTTATAATTCACAAGAACCCCATCAACACAGAAAAATCCACTTTCCTGCTACCAAGGCAGGTGACTTGGTCCAGGAAGGATAGAAGGGAAAAAAATAAAGAAAAGAAAGATATAGTAACAGACTAGCTGTTGGGAAAATCCCTATCTAAGGCCAGGTCCCCATATGAGAATCATCTCCTTAAGGTGCTTCCACAGTCTGGTGCCACAGCTGCTGAGAGGGGCAATAATTTGACAGATGTGTCAAGACCGAATAGTTTGGAGGTGGTGAAGTAATGTCCTTAAAGCAAGCATCATTTCTGTATGGTTGCAGGTGTGAGTGCTTAAAAGGTGGAAAACAGGCAACAAAGATTAGGTTGCCAACTAGTGGGTTTCTGAGGCACACCTCTTTTTTTGTCTGCGTATATATTCAAGGCAGTAGTTAGGATTTTAGGGATAAAATGAATACTTATCTAAAAGCTCTTAAGTCTTTTTTGGTGGGTTGCAGTTAGTAAGGACTAGGAATTTATTTTCTAATTTCCTAGTGCCAGATTCACTACAATTCAGGTCCTATATGAAGGAAGAGAGGAATTTAAATACTGAACTAAGGGAAAGAATCAGAGGCATTAGGGAGAGGGAAGAAGACTCACTTTATCCAAAGGGTTATTAAGAATTGGCAACCTCAGAACTGAACAGTAGTTCAGCAGGTTGGGGTCTTAACTACCCAGGTTCAACCCCAGGCATCCTATATAATCCTGTAAGTCTTCCAGGAGTAAGTGCTGAGCACAGAGCCAGGAGTTAGATCTGAGCACTCCTGTGTGTGATCCCAAAACAAACAATCAGCATGTTCTTCTATTATGGGAAGGATCCAAGAAGTGGTGATCATATCTTTAAGGAAGGAGAAAAGAATTAAGAGAAAAGCTAGGGTTTCTTGTTAGATTATATGGCTTTCATTGTGTTCAGCTCAAAGTAATTTGAATTCATAGTGGGACACCTTTATGAACCATTCCTGAGCATCTTGGGTAATCCTTTGAATACTTCCAGAAGGTTATTGCTATTAAAATGCCTTTTTTAGGCTGTCAGTGAACTGCAGATGACATCTAAATACCATCACATATTATCAGGAACTGGGCCTCTGCATAGTTGGGTGATTCAAAGGTTAGTAAGATAATGCTCAAGATGAATTCAGAAAATATTATCACAAGCAAGAGAGTTTTTAAAGATGATTGGTATATGTCAAAACCATACAGTAGCAATTTGGAAATAATTTCATATTTTATTATTCTGTTATTATATAATGAATAAAATGGGGTACAATAAAAATTCTTAAAAATCTAAAACAAGACTATAGAATTCAGCAGTCACATCATAAGAACAGTATCTAAAAATCAGTTCTTTATAAAAGATGCTCAGTGTCTTTACTCATCAGCGAAACGCAAATATAGATAATTAACAACTACACTATACCTATTTTTTTTTGTTTGGGGTTTCACCCAGCAGGGTTACACAGGGAGCTATGGGATTGAAGCCCAGTTTGCTGGCTACATGCTAGGAAGCACCCGACCCACTGTACCAGCTCTCTGGCCCCTAAACCTAATTTCTTAAATCATCTGAAAAATCTAAATATATGTGTGAAATGACTTACTGATTACCAGCTTTCCTTTTTGAAAAATCAAATGTAAAATGTATAAAGTTATTTATATTTTCTGTATGGCTTATTGATTCCATTCTAAATATTTACCAAAGAAAAGTGAAAGTCTACATCTAATCTATAAGTCACATTTACATTGTCATAACTTTTCATATTATCAGTAATCTGAGGAAATTGAAAATGCTTCCTAGGAAATTAATGGAAAAGCTATGGCATTTGATTTTAAATGATAGAACAAATTAGTAATATAAGTAAATGAAATCATATAATTATTTTATGAAAATCCAGAACATTACTTTAGTGCTATAAAGCCAATATATATAGTATACTCACATGTACTCACATGTATTCAAAATGCTCAAAAATGTGTAAAAGTGTTTTAAAATGGTGCCACAGATGCTTTCCTTAAACTTGGCTGACCTAGGTTTAACCCCAGCACCCCATAGAGTATCTGGAGACCCTCCAGGGAAATAGATCCTAAGGGCAGACCCAGGGGTAAGTCCTGAGCCCAGCCAGATGTGCCCACCCTACCAAAAAAAAAATGTGGGGTAGGAAAGAAAATTGTGGAAGAAAAGAGAGTAATAGCAGTTGAGCCAAAATTCTAGCTTCACTATGGCGTGCTAGAAGTGTGTGTGTGTGAGTGTGTGTGTGTGTGTGTGTGCACGTGCTCATGCATGCTGTGGCAATGCTTATAAAATATGTGTTATGGTTGCCATGATTATATACTTAGAAGATATTAATTCTCACAGAGAAAATGACCTATATCACTAAATATAACTTCTATGTCATAAAATAATTATTAAAAATTAAGGGTTAAATCTAGATTAAAAATTACTTATTAATAAGTAGAATCATATGTACTATAACAAGGAAACTATAGTTCAAATGCTAAAAATATGTGATTTGACTTTTTAGGGTGTGACTAAATATTGTTTGAAGTTTAGCTGTAATCGTGAATTCCCTGCTGGATCCATTGTACTCATCATCATTCATAGGCCTCACTCTGGGGTTTAATCTTACTCATCAGATGTGATCATCTTTCCAGCACTTGACATTAGTGCAAAGCTACAGAGGAAAACTTTGTGGAAAGTGGATATATTTCCCTGTTAATGCAATGATGCATTGGATACTCATAGATAATTTGATAAAGAAAGCAGATGACTTGTTTTTCATCAGAACTTTGATACTTTCTCACAATCTGATAGAGCTGCTTTCAGTAATGAAAAACCATTGGCAGCAAAATGTACAGTAGGAGTGTTTACATTTCCAGATACCTAGCCTAAGAGCATCTAGGTGAAATTAATTTCCATCAGTGTGCATGCTGGAGCATTTATGCTCCCAGAAATGAAAGTGAAAAGTGTCAAGGTCTATCAGAAATTTTCTTTTTAGGGTTAGAAAAGCCAACATCAAGAAAAGTAATGAATAATAATAGAAATGAAAAATGCATAGTAAAGGATTTGCTAGAATTCTTGTAGAGGAAGACAGAGAAGCAGCTATATTTATTAGAGCTAGCATTTAACATTTTATGTAAGGTCTCATTTAATTTTCTTAAAAGTATCATGTGAAAATGTTATATTCAGTTTTACTTTTATATATTATTACTTTTATCAGATATAAAGTCAGGTCCAATAACATTATTAATTGCTGTCGCCTCTGTAAAAGTAATTTTACATATATACTTATATGTAAAATTCATATATGTATATGTTCATATACATATATGTATGTATATGAATATATGTGTGTATACACAGATATATACAAAGAGAGAGCTCACAACTCACACTCATATTAGCTTTGCTCCTTTAATTTTTTCCCCAAAGGGACAATTCCCTTATAGTGACTCAATGTGCAGTGGCTAGAGGCTGCTTCACAACCATAGGTTAACTTTGGTTTGCTTGGCTGAGCAGCAGAAATTGGAATGACAAGCAGCTAGCTTCTTTTTCCTTTCTTGTAGATTGCACTTAACTGCTGTTGCACCAGAATGGAGTCATTGCTCTGCCTGTCCTCCAGCACAGCTCCCCTGATCCTAGACATAATAGCCGTATGTCTGACAACATATCAAAGGAAGAATTACTTCCAAATATTAACCATTACTGAGATCAGGAGAATCAAAACTCTTGCTTTCAAAAAGGAGAGAAAAGAAAAGACACTCTTGTCAATCATAATATTAAAATATATTCATGTGTAGCAGAGCGGCATGGAATGCCCTCAAAGGCACCGAAGAAATAGCTAAAAGGACAAAGAACCTCTGGCTCTGGGCACATCTCTTTGACTCCACCATTCTCCCTGCATTAACATACGCCTCAGAGACCTGGGCCCTATGAAAGCAGGATGAGAATGCTATTCGGGTCTCCCAGAGAGGAATCGAAAGAGCTATGCTTGGAATATCACACCTCACTCAAGTGAGAGAAGGAATCCGGAGTTCTGACCTCCGTTGCTATTCCAGAATCAGGGTCGCTGTCTCGTTTGCCAAGGCATCGAAAATCAGATGGGCTGGACATGTAATGCGATTTGGAGACAACTGCTGGACTAGAGCCATTACCGACTGGATCCCAAGGGATGTCAAAAGATTACGTGGCCACCCACCTACAAGATGGTCAGACTTCCTTGTCAAGACCCAGAAGGAACGGTTTAGGCTCTTCATATTCCTGAATCAACCAGATGCCATTGGGCTACATTGGCACGTGATAGGGTCCAATGGAAATGTTACTGGTGCCCGCTCGAGCAAATCGATGAATAACGGATTCAAGTGATCAAGTGATCATGTGTAGCTATTTTTTGTTTTATTCAGTACATTCTTCATTAAATCATCATTTCCTAGACAGATAACTGACACTTCTACATTAAGATGTTGTCTTTAAAAAGGT
The DNA here is from genome assembly GCA_021461705.1 of Cryptotis parvus. Taxonomy (NCBI): domain Eukaryota; kingdom Metazoa; phylum Chordata; class Mammalia; order Eulipotyphla; family Soricidae; genus Cryptotis; species Cryptotis parvus. The sequence goes on along the minus strand of JAJIBD010002116.1, from coordinate 65,975 downwards.
AAAGGTGACCACTGTGTTGTTGATCTACATTCTTAAAACACAGTGTACAACCAAAGCTTTTACTGAATACTTTGTTAACTTAAAATATCTTCGATTTGTCCCATGGGTAAAAATATTGTTGTTTTATTTGTGTTTTAAGATTTTATTTACTTTTTATAACCTGACATGCTTTTTATATTAAAAATGTTGTAATATGTAAAAAACACAGTGTCAATAAAATAATTTATATATTATACATCTTACATTACCAGGTTACTGTAAAAAGGTTTTTTTACAATAAAGGTTCACTTGTTTCAGTTGTATCACTTGTCTTCCCGTTGTTCATTGATTTGTTAGAGCAGGCACCAGGAACATCTCCATACGAGCTGTCACATGCTAGTGGAGCCCAAGGGCATCCGCACTTCAGGAACATAAAGAGCCTCAAACCATTACATCAGATCATGGGAATGAGGTCTATAATTGTTACTGGTATTTGGCATATCAAATATGACATGGGTACCTTGCCAGGCTCTGCCGTGCGAGTGGGATACTCTTGTAGTTGCCTCTTATCTCGTGCATTTATTGATGAACCGGGCTTGTGATTAGCTCTTCTGCTGGGTGGAGCTCTAACAAACTGGGGAGTCTGATGTGGAAAATGGCGGCCCTCATGGTGTGGGTTTCCTCTTGCTTCTTGTGAGGCTCTGCTGGGTTAGCGGGCCAGAACTAGAACCTGCCTTCCCTCCCAGGTGACTCATGATCAGTTGGGCACAGGGAGAACCAGTAGAAGCTCCACCCCATGTATGTGAGTCTCTGGATCAGGCATACCTGGGCAGGGCTTGAAAAAGAGTCTTAGGGTGTGTGTCTTTGACACACACTGCTTAGGGTGTGTGTCTTTGACCAGCTGGGCTTGTGATCAGCTCTTCTGCTGGGTAGAGCTCTGAAGAGTGGGGAGTCCGGATGTGGAAAATGGCAGCCCAGCCCTCTTGGTGTTGGGGTTCCTCCGGCTTCTTGTGAGGCTCTTCTGGGATGGCGGGCTAAGGGTTAAAAAATTAGCAAAAGTTCAGCAGACGGTTAAGAGTTAAAAAGTTAGCAAACCCCCATACAATATAAAAGTACATTATCTACTTCATTTGTTAATACCAAAATTTTACATAATTTGTTTGCAGGATGTATAACTTATTTGTGTTAGTGTTTTTGGTAGTAGTGCTGATAGGATCTTATGGTTAATGTGTTCACAACACTGTAGCTATTTATACATATATATTTTAGGTATATATGTATATATATGCATAGTTGTGTATATGTATATCATTTAACTAGATAAAGAATATGAAAATAAGCTGATATTTCTTTGTAGAATGGTTTATGTACTGTAATTACAATCCGGCCCAGGTATGCTGGTCCAGAGACTCTCAGACATGGGGCAGAGCTGTTCCTTGCTCTCCCTGTGCACAGCCATTCATGAGGCAGTCGGGAGGCATGGCGGGTTCTAGCCCTGGCCCACCACCTTGGCAGAGCCTCACAACAAGCCAGACCACCCCCCCCCCCCTCAATCCACGGGTGCCGCCATTTTCCACATTTGGACCTCCCTCTCGTCAGAACTCCACCCAGCAGACCAGCCCATCACAGCCCGGATCATCGATACCCCACCCTGCAGCAGCTTTTTTCTCAATCCGGCCCAGGTATGCTGGTCCAGAGACTCTCAGACATGGGGCAGAGCTGTTCCTTGCTCTCCCTGTGCACAGCCATTCATGAGGCAGTCGGGAGGCATGGCGGGTTCTAGCCCTGGCCCACCACCTCAGCAGAGCCTCACAACAAGCCAGACCACCCCCACCTCAATCCACGGATGCCATCATTTTCTACATTTGGACTTCCCTCTCTTCAGAACTCCACCCAGCAGACAAGCTCATCAGAGCCCGGCTCAGCGTGGCCACTTGCGGCTGCACGGCTCATCAATAAATGCTTTATTTGGAGGTGTTTAAAAGAGTTTGCCTCCCCACTTGGCAAGCCTGGCAAGCTTCTCATGTTGTATTTGATATGCCAAATTCCAGTAACAATTATATTAGGTCATTCCCATGACCTAATATAATGGTTTGAGGCTCTTTATGTTCCTGTAGCAAGCCTATGCCCCTGGCTCTACTGGCATGAGACAGGACATATGGAGATATTACTGGTGCCCGCTCTAGCAAATAGATGACCAACGGGAAGATCGTGATCAAGATCGTGAATTACAATCCATGCATTGATAACAAAGAAGCAGGAATATGCTTAGGTCATAAAGTGTGAGAAATTACCCTCTATTTCTTTGGTTTCTCCAGATAAATGGGGAAAAGGCAGTGTTAGCCCATGCAACTTCATACAAACAGCAGAGACTAACAAAACTGGGTGACTTACCAAATCATGTTAGATTCCACCTGTTTAGCTATTACAGAGGACATTTGTGAAAAAGGAAAAAAGTCAGCTAGTAAGATTATCAAAGTAAGAAACAGAAATTGATGGCATGCAAATTAAATTCTATGGTCTTTTCATTATATTTTTCTGAGGAGGCACCCTTCGGGAACTGTATATTTGTAACCATCTCTTTCAAAGTTCAGATGCTTTGAAAAGCTGCATCTGCCCTTACCTAAACTTTTGTCAAAAATATGTTTAACAGTGTCAGATTTTCCCCCAATTTTTTTTTATTTTTTGGGTCACACCAGGCAATGCTCAGGGGTTACTCCTGGCTTTGCATTCAGGAATTACTCCTGGCGGTGCTCGGGGACCATACGGGATGCCGGGATTCAACCTGGTGACCTAATGCTAGGCAAACGCCATCCCCATGTGCTATCCTCTGGCCCCTCCCCACTAAGTTTTAATATGATTTTATATGTGCTGAAAGAAAATGTCTGTAAGTGAACCCACAATGTTAAAGCCTAAATTGGCAAAAGCAGGGCATGAAAACAGGCAATAATAACATTATAATCATGTAATCTTTATCAGCTAGGGAATTGGGATAGTTTGTGATTTCTCAAAGATTTTCTGTGGTGCTGGTTCCTCCCACAAAAACACAAGCTCTGCCTTAGAAATTCTGAATGAATTTTTTTTCTAAGTTAAAACTGTTATTTATATGTGTGTGTTATCTAATGTGTAAGAGAAGAGAGAGTGGCAGAGAGAGACAGAGAGAGAGGAGAAGAAAAGAGGGGCCTGCCCTAGAGGCAGACTGGGGAAGGTGGGGAGGAATGTGGAGGACATTGGTGGGTGGAATAGGGCACTGGTGGAGAGACATGTGCTGGAACGCTGAGACCCAATTATGAACATCTTTGTAATTGTATATCTCACGGTGATATAATAAAAAATGTGTGTCATGTACATTTGTGTATGTTTATATATACATATATATGTGCGTATTTGCATATAACACACTTATCTTTATTGTAAGTTTTTAACAGATTGCTTAGTCTTATTCACTTGTATTAACACTCATTAAGATCTCATAGGAAAATAAATCTAAAAATAGAGAATAGAATTATCTTTAATGTTTAATATCCATTCTTCTCTCAGTGTACAGAGATTTTTTGTTTGTTTTTATTTGATTTTGTCTGTCTTCTTTGTTTCTTTATAGACCACATATATCATAAACTCTGCTTAATTTTACCCTTCTGATTTATTTGCCTTACCTCTCATCCACCTAGATCATAACAAAGGACAAAATATTGTTCCTGATTGGTGGAGCATGTGCTGTTCCAGGAATTGTCAGGGATCTACCCAAGTTGGCGCAGGCTTGACAAGTGCCTTACCCTCTGTGCTGTTCTCACCAGTCCCTGCCATATTTTCTTGTATGACTGCCTGACATTGGGGAATGATTTTATTCAAACTTGGCTATATACATATATTATTTTGAATAAGTATGTTCTATCTTTAGATCCATAGCAAGACTTGAATTGTTTAATCATTCAATACACTTTTTTTTCTTCACAAATTGTAGTCATTATTTTCTACCTCTTATATTCTGACCAATAATAGTTCCTTTTTCTGTTTGTTTATTTTTGTTTTGGGGTGATACCTATCTGTACTGTTCTGGCTCTGTGCTCAGGGATCACATCTGGAGGCATCAGGGGTTCTTATGTGGTCAGAGGGACCAAACTTGGCTTGGCTACATGCAGGACAAATGCCTTACCAGGTGCCTTCTTTAATGAAATGTCAGTTCTTCTCATCTCCCTGGTTTTTGGATACTTGTTTGTTTTTTGACTGTTTTGGGGTCACATCCAACTATCCAACTATGTTCAGGGTCTACTCCTATCTCTGCACTCAGGAATTAGTCCTGGTGATTCTCAAGCGGCCATATAGGATGTCAAGAATAGATTCAAATACCATATCTGCTGTACCATTGTTCCAGCCTGACCCCTGGTTTTTGACTCTTAATGAGTTTAATGAGCTTCATATGCTAGCATTTTATAACAATATTATCTGTCAAATGTACCTTGTGTGTAATTATATTCTTAGATTTAGTTGGATCTTTTCAGTTTAAACTGTAATTTACTTGATTCAGTGGAAATGCAATTGTTTGAAGTAATCTCTTTAATTTAATTTTGCTTCTATTTCCCATGCTTTGAGAGTTGAATTCCCTAATATATCATTGACAGTATTTTCATGGGGTCTTTTGCCTATATATTTTTCAATATATTTTATGATTTACGATATGACATCTAAGTGTAAAATCTTTAAAATTATGTTACAGTATGGATAATTAAAATGCTTCTGTTCACAAATTATTTAGAGATAGAAAAAATGTTCACAAAGAGGATGAAAAACTTAGGCTGGAATTCAAAACTTAACAAATAGTTTTATTAAACTTTGTTGTTTATTTTTAAACCGCACCCAGAATTGTTTGAAGATTAGTTCTGACTTTGTGCTCAAAGATCACTCTTGGGCTGCTTGGTGGGGACCATATGGGATTTCATGGTATCAACCCCTGAATCCAAGTATCAGCCACTGAATCCTATTCATTAATCTTTTTGTGATTTTCAAATTGCATTATTGCATTTAGATTAAGTATGCTTTCTATCTGCTGCATCTAATAAGTGTTAAAAACTATTTAAGTTGTGAATGGGTTATTGGTTCCCAATATGTCACACTATATCTTTTAGTTAAAGTTGGATGTTCAAAAGTACAATTATCTTATGTATATAGAAATAATGTTTGCAAGAGAATACTGAAACTACAATATTCAAAATAAAAATAGAGAAATCATAGTTTTATTTACTTTATCCAAGAAAATATGAAATTTAATTTCTGTAAAGAAGTATTTTAACCTCTTTGGAAAAGGTGTTTATTCCTCACAGTTTCATCAGTCCTTAGGCACACTTATTTCTGACTATAGCTCTTAGTTGAGGACAAGGACGACAAGTTAATTAAAATTATCCTGACCTTTAAGCTTCAGAAGAGGAAAAAAGTAGATACAAGCATTGATATAATTACACTAATTTCCATTAACTTGTTGAATAAACTATTACAAAGAAAATAGGGGAAATAAAGACTATCATTAAGCATATGATGAAATTGAATGAAAGCAGAATTAAGAAATTGGATGTAACTACATATTGTTTTAAACTGAATGTTGCTGTCCAGGGAGATGGCTGAGAATTCAGAAACACTTGAGTTTTCTCCCTAGCACTAGATGGCCCCCAAGAACCACTGAAATGGTCCCTGTTATCCCAACCACCACTAGGCCTAAGTACCATCTCATTACAAGATCCTCTCATTGAGCCATCTGGCCTGATATCACTAGGAGTGATCCTTGAGCACTACGTAGGACACCAGCAAAATGGAACTTGACATTTCCAATCAGACTTTGTTGAAATATGGTCTTCATAAGATCAAGGGCAGGAGAGAGTGTACAGAGGGTCAGACACTGGGCCAACCCAGGTTCCATCTGCCATACCTAGCCTGTTCCCCGAAACATTGCCAGGAGTGTCCCTGACTCCCCAAGTACAGAACCAGGAGTAAGCTATGAACACAGTTGGGTGTGACCCCAGAACAAAGTAAAATCAAGATCAAATGTGTTTTAAGGTTGAATGTAGTCTAACAAGTATTTCAAAGTTAAATGCCAACAATGTCAGTATTCACTTTGGTCAATGATCAATTTGTATATTACAACCTCATAGGAAAAGTGGTACATTTCTGGTACTTCAGAAAATAGGAGCCTTGGAACACTCCTGAAAGTTCATTCATGATCTTGGTATATACTCACATTGAGAAATAACCCAGAAACTACTACTCCCACTGAAAAATTGCTCTAATATTCCACAATATTTCTATGGCATGTTTTATAGTAATTTTTCCATTGAGAAATTAAATAAGACAACTTATTTTATTTATACTAAAAAGTAAGCTAAGCTTATTATTTATGCTAAAAATAAGCCTAGCTCACCTATACTATATATATTTTAGTATAAATAAAATACTCAAAAAATATGTAATGAGATACCTAACTCATTTAGGCCCTATTAGAATATTTAGTCTCCCATAATATACATGTCATAACTGTGTCAATCATTTGAAAAATTCCTGCGTTGGTGCCAACATTTGTATACTTTAATTAATACTTACTTAATATGTGAAGACAGCTAACAATTAAATTTGAAAGCATGCAAAGTAATATTGTATGGTAAACTATAACTTCCCAAAACAAAGGGAAGTATTTTGTGTTTTAACAAATTTAATAAGTGATTTTGTTGTTCTATGCAATAATATTAGAAAATAATCTACACTAAAATGCTGAATATTCAGAATGTCAGTTCATTCAGATAACACACAAAAGATGTCAGAAAGATCATTAAATGAGAAAATGTCTACATTAATTTAGACAATTTAAATGGATATTATTATAGTAATATCTTTTGTGCTTTTTCCTATTTCAATTAGTCAGCATTAGATTTTGATACTAGATCTAGTATTTGTGTGTGTGTTGAATTAAATCTGCTTATATACTTGTGTACATATTCATGGTAGAGGATGGAGGAGTTCCCCCTATCTCTGTAGTTTCCCCCTATCTCTCTTATGTTTGTTTTATTATGAACTATAAGGTCTAGGAATCAAGATTTATTTTAAAAACTTGAAGTGTTATCTTTGTCATACTCTGTTATTATTCATGTTGCAGTTGTTAAAATATTTTCACTGTATCACTGTCTTCCCATTCATCATCGATTTTCTCGAGCGGGCCCCAGTAACATCTCCATATGTCCTGTCTCATGCTAGTAGAGCCCAAGGGCATCTGCTTGATCCAGGAACATAAAGAGCCTCAATCCATTCGGAAAAAGTTCTATAATATGGGGTAGAGCTGCTACTTCTCTCCCTGTGCCCAGCCGCTGCTCACGAGGCGCCCAGGAGGGGTGGCAGGTTCTAGCCCTGGCCCGCTACCCCAGCAGAGCCTTGCAACAAGCCAGACAAACCCCCCCACTCCATGAGGGCCTCCATTTTCCACATCCGGACTTCTCTCTTGTCAAAACTCCACCCAGCAGACCAGCCTATCACAGCCTGGCTCATGTGGCCGCTTGCGGCTGCGTGGTTCATCAATAAATGCTGGACGTAGAGATGACTACAAGAGTATGCTACCTGCATGGCAGAGCCTGGCAAGCTACCCATGTTGTATTTGATATGCCAAATACCAATAACAATTATAAAATATTTTTATATCTCTTTAAATGGGCCTGAGCTCTTTTGGGTCAGAAGTGCTGTGTTATGTTTGCTGTTGTTTCCCAAGAGCGAAGGGAAAAGAGGGCTCTAAGTTCCTGGCACATTCTCTCTTACTGCTTCCTTAGAATGGAAAGATAATCAGGTCTTTTGAGTTCTGAATTTTCTCCACTAGATCACCCCGTAAGACCAGACAATCTACACCTCTGCTAAATCCACCAGACTCTCCCCAGCCAGGATGTCATAGAAATCCAGCATGCTATGTCATTTGGAGAAGTCCTGCCACACCCCGTGAACGAATGGTACTGTCTACCTCTGTTCCAATGATTCATGTACTTCCAGGCTTGGAGAAATAAAAAAAACAGCTGTTACGGTCCAGCTCTCTTTCATAACTTTTGCCTCCAGAATAACGACACATTAGGTAACAGGTTACTGCTCTGACAGACTGATGCTAAAAAGTTAAAAACCACTCTTTTATTTACCTCCCTTATCCTTTGATGTAGAAAATATGAAATGATCTATTTTTAATGTACAACATTTAGGATACTTGGAACTCAATTAACTTTATTATTCTGTGTACTTGGTTAGTTTATATATATGAGTCATACCCAGCAGTACTCAGGAACAACAGACTCTGTGTTGGGGCTTATTTCTGACAGTGTTTAGGAGAGCATGTGTGAAAAGGATCAAACCCGTGCCTCCAGTATGCAAAGCATATGTTCAGGTCACGGAATCATTTGTCTGACTCATGATACCAGACTGTTAATCAGATTATCAGTGTTGTGATTCTTGTGATGATTATTGCAATATTTCAAAATTTGCACATTTGATCGTCGAATTTATTCAAGATAATGGCTTATATATACTCCCACGAGGATACACAGCAACCTCCCAATGGATAGTTGAAGTGAAATCAAAGCATATTACCAAGTATGACAGAATAGTGTGTTTCAATATTGCATAGAAATCAGTAGGGCTCTCACTGAATAATAGCCACCAAAAAGCACACATTCAAAAGAAAGTGTCATTGTCTTTATTCTTTTTTAGATTAAAGCCACCCTCACAAGGGACTAGACTTATTTGTAATTCATTTGCTTGACCCAGATGGTGAAGTCGAAATGTAATTGCAATATCAGCCTAAATTACCCCATGCTGTTTTGAGTGACTCACATGAGCTGTACTATACGCAGTGAACAAGAATAAAGCAATACTGAGTTCAAACATCTTCCAAAGAAGTGAGAACAGGGGATACAATTTAGAATAAGACTCACAGAGAATGCTCATTAAAAACACTGAACATTTTGCACAAGGATTCTGTTAGTAGGCCTGTGATGTCCATGTTACTATGGCAATAACCATTATCACTAGAACTAATGCATTTTTTGACCTACTGTGTTTAGCAACACAGATCTACCTCAAAGGGGTATAATCAAAATACACTTTTTATAAAACACGTTCAATTAAAACACATAACATAATATATTATTATATGCACATTTTTGGTGTTTCTTAAAGTATGTATGTGACAAAATTCCATATATAGCAAGATACCTTTAAAACTTGACAGCTTTGATGCTACTGCATTATTGGGCTTCCTTTTAAGCAAGTATCTTCAAAAGAGAGCTGTGCATTTTGTGATCTTAACTTCTTTCAGCTTTGTATTCAGTTCCTTTTCCCTTGCATTTTTTATCAGAATATAAGGATATACTTTTGAAAATACAGTCACTAGACTACTTTGGAAAGCAAGATAGAAAATTTGCAGTCCTGTCATTAACCAGTACCATTTTTTATTTAAGATGTAAACCAGGTGTTTCTCAGAAAAAAAGCAACTTCTCTTTGTAAATCATGGTGAAACAAGTAAGTTCCATATTGAAAACCTGTATATTTAGCATTAAGTAGAATGCTACTTTATCTTTCAAGAAGAAATTAATGCAAATAAAAGTTTCATGGAATCTAGAATTTAATTCACTTGTATCACTGGTCTTCAAATTGTTCACCGATTTGCTTGAGCGGGCACCAGGAACATCTCCAAACATCCTGTCCTGTGCTAGTGTAGCACAAGGTCATCTGCTTGCTCCAGGAACACGAAGAGCCTCAAACTATTCCTTCAGGTCATAGGAATGAGGTCTGTAATTGTTACTGGTTTTTGACATATCAAATACAACACAGGTAGCATGCCAGGCTCTGCTGTGCTTGTGGGATACTCTCAGTAGTAGGTTCTCAGTTCATGCATTTACTGATGAACCAGGGAATGTTGGGTTTTTCTCTTGGGTAGAGCTCTGATGAGCTGTGGAGTCCAGATGTTGAAAATGACTGCCCTTGGGGTGCAGGGATTCCTCTGGCTTCTTGCAGGGTCTATGGGGATAGCGGGCCAGGGCTAGAACCTGCCTTCCCTCTGAGATGCCTCATGATCAGCTGAGCACAGGGGAGAGCTGGTAGCAGCTTTTCCCTGTGTATCTGTGTTTCTGGTTCAAGCATACCTGGGCTTGAAATAGGCTTTGCTGTAGGGTGGGAACCTGATGAGCAGGACTTGAGATAGACTTTTCTCCTGGGTGGAGCTCTGACAAGCTGTAAAGTCAAAATGTTGAAAATGGCTGCGCTCAAGGTGCAGGGGTTCCTCTGGCTTCTTTTTTTTTTTTGCTTTTTTTTGGGGGGTCACACCTGGCAATGCTCAGGGGTTTCTCCTGGCTCTGCACTCAGGAATCACTCCTGGCGGTGCTCGGGGACCATATGGGATGCCGGGATCGAACCCAGGCTGGCACAGGCCAGCCGCGTGCAAGGCAAGCGCCCTACTGCTGGACTATCACTCCAGCCCCTCCTCTGGCTTCTTGCAAGGCTCTATTGGGATGATGGGCCAGAGCTAGAACCCACCTTACCTCCCAGATGCCTCGTGATCAGTCAAGCTCAGGGAGAGCTGGTAGCAGCTCTACCCTGTGTATCTGTGAATTTGATTAAGTTTTATAATATTTAATTTGCTAATGTTTATATTTCAAATTTGGACATCCAACTTGTTTTCTCCTTTATTAAAACACCATGATTTAAAAATTTCTTTACAGTATCATTGTCACAAGCATTCATTGTTCAATGGCAGTCCCACCACCAGACACCCCTACCACTATCAAAGGCCACTGCCTCCCACTTATATATATATATATATATATATATATATATATATATATATATATATGTGTGTGTGTGTGTGTGTGTGTGTGTGTGTGTGTGTGGAAAGGTCCTGACAGGGTCCTTACTCTAAACTAGGTTGCTATGTTAATGTAGCAGGAAGGAGCTGCAGCAGCCATGCAGCATCTGACCATTCTCTATGGCAATACTGATCAGCCCTGGTGCATGACCCATTGTAAATGGCATCTGTGGAGCTCCTAGTCATGCCTACTGGGTCACTGGTGGATGGGGATGAGAGGAGGGACTTCAATCCTTGCTCCAGGTTGGGTTGGTGCACCCACAGTAACCAGCATGTTTGATGACCCTAGAAGTGATGATGAAACTAGCCAGGTATGGAGCCAGTTTCCCCCTCTCTTTGCTTCATGGGCAGCTCTCCATGGGCAGGAGCCGCCAGCAGGACAGCCAAATTTTGAGCACATTTATAGATTAAATTATAAAGTATCTTAGACATTGGTCTATTTCCAGGCATTAATGATCTAAGCACCATTTTGTTAATCTTGCTCTATTTTTTTATTTTTTGCATTTTTGGGTCACACCTGGCGATGCTCAGGGGTTACTCCTGGCTATCCACTCAGGCATTACTCCTGGTAGTGCTCAGGGGACCATATGTGACACTGGACAGCAAACCCTAGTCGACCGCATGCAAGGCAAATGCCTTCCCACTGTACTATAGCTCCGGCCCCAGTTTTGCTCTATTTTTTGAGCCACATCTGGCATTGTTCTGACTGCATTTTTCTTGATAATTCCTTGCTTAGCTTAGGGGACTGTGCGTGGTACCAGAGAAAAAAATTGGGTCTGGCATGTGCAAAGCTAATGCCCAACCTGCTATACCATCTCTACGCCTCCTATGTATCATTTTTTAAAATTTATGACCAGAAACTCAGAAGATCCTAGGTAGTTTCGTGACAAACAAATTAGGGAATCCTTAAAACATCAACAGAATGTGGAAAGGAATTCTAAATTATTGTCATTAGCTCCATGTTCAGTCAACATAAAACATTGAAAACATTACCATGCATCAGTTTCTGCAACTACTTTTGAACTTAATAATAGATACATGATATTGATTTTAATATACCACTTTAAGAATTGAGGAAGTGCAACTGCAACTTAATCTTTATTAAAAATGTTGCTATATTGGAAAATCTAAAATGTATATATTATTTTTAGAACAACATTAATGCTCTAGTACATTTACTAGGATATTCTTGATTAATTTTATCCAAAGCAACTCATTTTCATCATACAGTTCTGGATAAATTTCTTTAATTTAAAATATATTTTTAATTTTGTGCATTAACAAGTAAAATGCCAAATGCTTTAATGGTTAATATTTGTTGAAGTTATTATTTTTATTAAGATTATTAAATATTAGGGTATACTGGCCATATTTTTTAAAAAATATTTTCTTGGTAAATAAAGTCAAATTATAAGACAGTTCTTCGGTACATAACTTAAAGACTGATGGAATAGACTGAAACTATGATTGTGCTAGTGAGCTGTGAGAATTTTAAGCAACAGAAGCTACAACTCCTTTTGGTAGGGCAAAGACCAAGAGTTGGGTGAGACTCTCCTGGGAATGGCTGATCTCTGAACTGGGTAGGTGTGGCTGGTCTTTGTTGGGTTTTACAAGTACCCAAACTCTTTTATACTCAGCAAGTTCAAGAACAAACTGAGTTTTGTAAAAATTTTTGCCCTCAGGACTCCTACTGGAACCTGGTGTAAACTGGTGGGGCCAGTTCAGTGCTGGCAGTAAGACCAGCAGAGAGAGCTGAGACATGCATCCTTATTAGACGCTGTTCTCCCTTGCGGATGGATACTTTCAGCATGAGGCAGGACCAATGACCAATGTGTTGGGCTCAACAAGATCTGTAATTTACAATTATTATTTGTTCCACTCACCAATATTGGTAATAAAGCCAAAATTCTGTAAACTTCCACCTCTGATTGGCATTTTATGTCTGGTAACAATTTCTGGGTCAGACCTTTTGCTTTAAGGCTCTACTTCTCCTGGCCCACCTAGGGAAGTAATCCTTCACTCTGAACTCGTTCACAAAACTCTGTTGTGTAGAGCTGAGTGTCTTGGTGTGATTTCTGTGTACTGCAGTAAATTTTTTTCATTGGATCTCTCTGCAAAGTGTTCAGTTTTAATGCTTTCTTAATGTTGATATGTTGTAGTCACAGAAAGTTTCCTTTTATGGCCCCTCTCAAAACTTTCTCAAAGAAATGAACATTCATTTCTTATAATCTCATAAAATAGCAAAAACTGAGCAATATAAATGTAATAAAATATACACAATTTGTAATTTCTTTGTTATAAAACAGGAATTTTAATTAAGGTATTTGAGAGGAGGTACAGCAGTCCTCAGGGATCCCGGGTACTCACATGGAGAGCCGCCTCTCTGGTGCCACTAAGGACCAGCATTGTTGGAGGAATCTCTCAGTGGAAGAAATTGAAGAGAACATGCAAGGCATAGGATCCACCTTGGAGTGTTCTCTCTGGCTTTCACAAGAATTTTTTGACTGCCAAGATACTAGGTGATGTCCTTAGGAATTTCAGGTGATCCTGCAACAAAACTTTTTTTAAAACTTCAGATGCTGTGCACTGCTAGTGACTGATCAGCTCTGTTGATAGTTGATTTATCCTTATATATAATGTGCCATGAAGCAATATTTTTCTTTTTGATTCTCTTTTTAATTTTGAACGAGAGAAGGCCACCAAAATTTGGTAAGAGCTTAATTACACAGAGGGAGACTGGTAGCTCAGCCTTTCTCAAATTAACATCTCCAGAGGCCTCAGGATACTTATTGACTAACAATGAGCAGTGTTTGCTAGAAATAAAGGAAATTTTTTAAATGAGAATGTTTTAATTAGAAAGGAATTTTTGTTCATTAAGCTCAGTAACTTCTTTATGATAGAATTTCTTTGCAGATAAAATGAAATAAGTTGGTTAAATGTGACATTGTAACATGTTTATCCTTTGCCTAGTTTCATCCACCTATTATTCACATTGAAATATATTGTGTGAAATTGAAGTATGTGCTTTATTAAGAATTGATCACTTAAAACAGAAATTTTGAAGCAAATTTGTAAGACAGAAAAGGAAAAATCCAAATTCTAGCATATGGGCAAATCTGTAGAGATAAGTGGCAAATAAATAATTCAGTATTGAAATTTTCATGCAAGCATGTGAAGATGAAGTGTTGGAGGACAGGTTTAGCTAATCTGGGAGCTTTATTGTTTTGCCCACACCCAGCTTAATCTTATTTAAGTCAAGGTTCATTCTAATGAGACCTCTCTTCTAAGTAAATAGTGCTAGAGGGTGTGGCAGTTACAGAAGTCACCTTGATTGAATAACTTCTGACTTATACATCTACAAAGACTTCTATGTTTTCTAGATTGGGCACAGCTCCTCTTTATACCCACTGCACCCAACGTGGGACAGTTAGAATTTACCAGGAGACTACCACCCTGGCTACGCTGAGACTAAAGGAAGACTATAGGAAGGATCATACTAGTTTGCTCTAAGCAGGCGAGTGTGACCCTTTCAGTACATGAGAACAAGATACTCAGAATCACCCTGGTGCAGATAATAATAAGAAGGACCTTGTGGGTACCATGTAGATTACATGAAGCTCATGAAGTTAAGATGTATTACTTTATATCAGCCCCCTCTCTCTCCAGTGTTTTACATAAGAGATAATCTCGGGATTAGTCCTTGGTGTAACCTTTGTTTATAACCTGCAATAGGGTGTGGCACTACACTCTGTTTAGGGTTCTTTGTTGGCATGACAACCTCCCGATTGGATTACTTTGGTGTATATAAGGGGCTGACTTGAGGCCCCTTCACCTTCTGCTTTTTGGTTCCTCAGCCTTCAGCATTTGGCTCCTGTGGCTTTTGGCTTTTGGCTTTTGGCTTTTGGCCTTTTGCTCCTTCTGGGTAGGACTCAGCTCGGGTGAGATCCTTTCTCTTTGGTGGGAGACTTAGGCTCTTTTGTATGGTCTAAGTTCGGACCAGAGCTAAAGTTTATTCATTATATTGGAGTGCTGTGGAAGAGCTTTTGTACTATTAAAAGCCTTTTGGAACTGCAACGGACTCGTGAGTTTTCATCTGTTCTCCCGGCGTCCTCGGAGGTAGAAGACAACCTCTGTCCTGACACTGTCGGGGACCCCGGCAGGCGTTCCCGACAATGAAGTTTTTAAGAGTAAAATAGGAAAATATAAGAAGATGAAGTTTTCATTGTCAATTATTAAAAGAAAGGAAAATGCTAACAAGGTAGATAATCTCAGGAATGTTAATATAAAGAAAAGATAATCCCATTGATGTAAAATTGGAAGGAGATAAATAGAAGATATGCATATGATCAAAACAGCAAGCCAAAATGATAAATAAAATGTGGTAAAAAGTTAAAAATATTAAATCTGATGCCTAGGGAAAGAGGAACCCTAAAAAAGATTAGAACATCATTTTAAAAGAAAAGTTTGTTTTCTCTGTTCTTGAATGTTTCATCATTAGTCAGAGGGGATGCAAATAACAATTTGCATTCACTGCTCCTTTGGGTGGGAAACCATTTTGTAACTGATCTATGCAGGTTAGGAATTCAATAGAGTTGGACGTTATAATTTGTCTTTCCAATTGCATTTCATGTATTTATATTCATAACTTACACATCTTCACAAAGTTTAAAAATAATTGTCTTTTAAGGAGAATTAATATTCTAGATGAAATAATGCAAATAAAATTAAATAAAATTATATGCATACAGAAAAAAAATTACATGGTTGCTTCTCTGCATATATTATGCATGAACTTAATTGATTCTCCCTACTTTTAGAGAGAAGAAGGGAAATGTGTAGTCTATAATGGAGTTTAGGAAGAGTAGTATAGTGTTCTATAAAATGCTACTAAAATACTTCAGGAATAGTATCCTAGTATTGTATCTTAGAATACAAGGATATCATTTGAAGAATAGTCTTCTAATATTTGGAAAATAAAACCTACCTTGCTCATTTATTTATCGTCACCACAGAATTTAAAATAGTCAGGCAGCATATTTCAAGCACGCTTCAATTCTCTGATCACAAAATGATTTGTATACAAATAATATGGTTCTTTCTGTCCATATTATATAAACAGCACAAGTGAGTCTCAGCTATAAATTTATAATATCCTCTGTTTTACAAGTTATATTAGAGGGAAAATTAGAATTTTTTTTCAATTTAAACAAGATCATGTTATCTAGCTTTAATGTGTTAACTGTGTGTAGTTGGGTCTTGGCTAACTTAAGATTTTCATTTGGTTCAGAAATAGTAAAGGTTTCATTTTTGATTAAGTATCCTGAATTTCTTTGAATTTTTATAAGTTCAAAAGCAGAGGTGTGAATTATTAAACAACAAAAAGAAGAACTTTACTTTCTTTTGATTTTAAACTCTTCCTCTATTTATGAATCATATGGAGTTAATTTTATAAGACATCTCTAGTTGCTTGAAACCATTCATTAAAGAAATTCAGAATTTGTATGAAGAAATTATCTTTTCTTAACGCTATGCTGAGAAAATTGGATATGGCCTACTAGATCAAGAGAACATTGTGACTGAATTATAATTCTTATTCTTACAGGTAAAGTTATCTCTGCCATATTAATGAAATCCATAATATGAATTAAAATTTTAAATAGTTTTTGTAATAGATAATGTCATATAATTTTAATTTATAACAATTTTAGAGCAAGATTAAATTTATATGATTGTGTGTATATGTGTTTTTAAGATAATCATAATGGCAGATAAGATTCTCTTGCTTTTAGAAAGCTACTCAACAAATCTCAAGTATATAAAGAATAAAAATTCTTTTATCTTATGTATCATATTGAGTGAGAAAATTGACCAAGTACTCCTCACTCCTTTCCCAGTTTCTGACTTTCAATTTTAAAATTGAACAATACCTAGAGTGTAAATTAAAATGAAATTGAAAAAGAAACAAGTTCTTCTTTCTCTATAAGTCCTCTATGATTTTTATTTGTTATAAACATGTTACTTACTCTAACATCAAATTTTAAAAGCCTCAACTTATTGAAATAGCAATATAATAAAATATAATAAATGTATTTATGAAACTTAGCATCTTAAAATAATTATGAAAAATTATTAATGCCATCAATAATCCTATAAGAGTTTTATCTGGAACATATTTCACTAATACAGACTGTAAGTACATAACTAAAGTATTTCGAGGCATGTGTCTGAAATTTATTCAGGTATGATTCAGTATTTCTTAATTTTTTTCTCCTGCTTATCTCCCACATACCAATAACAATTTGGACATTAATTGACTCTCAAATGTTAGCTACAACCTGGAGACCACATTTTGATATGGTTTTTAATAGCAATAAATAAATTATTCAACAAGAAATTGATAGGACATAGGTAAGTATAAAGTAACAATATAGGAAAGAAGGTATTGCATAAAATTATGTGTTCTTTTATTTAGTTAACTCTACTGCCAAAGCTCCATTACTAAGGGCTTGTTTCTTTAGTAAACTGCCAATGTTTTCACACTTTGTTTTGGTACTTCTTTGAGACGTTATTTGCTATTTGCATTATCTTTGTCTTTTTATGTACTCTTTCTTGTTGATAGAGACATCAACTGCTAAGTTTTATGTTGGAAAACGGGTAGGTGTTACATTTAATAATTAATAATCTTGCAAATGCAAAGTACTGAAAAGTAATAAAAATGTAACCAGAATGTATATTATATGGTTATTAGATAAAAATCAATAAAAAAGAAAGTGTCAACAATCAAAAAGAAGGAAGAAATGTAATAAAGTAAGCACATGGTCAGAGTGATTGAATCTAGACTAGGTAGGAAGGCTTCCTAGAAAAATACAAAATGTAATTAGCAATGGAAAGGAAATGGTAGGGAAAAGGAAATCTCTGAAAAAATATGGATGTTCAAAGGGGACTTTGTGGAAGAAGGAAGCTTGAGACTTGAGGATGTGACCCTTTAATTCAGAAGAACAGTGATTCTTGAAAGTAAGTATTTACTGGCAAAAAGAAATAAGCTTGATTGTGGTAGGGTTTGAGTACTGCATTTGCCTTGCACGATACTGACCCAGGTTTGATCCTCAGCATTCCATATGGTCCCCCAAGTACTGCCGGGAGTAATTCCTTAGTGCAGAGTCAGGAGGAAACCCTGAGCTTCTCCAGGTATGAAATCAAAGTGGTTTTAAAGATTTTAAGTTTTTATAATCACAAATTTGTTTTTTTAAACAACCACTCATATAATCAGTTTAAATAGTTTGGAGAAATTATTGGTAGATTTGGTCAAAGATTTATTGACCAAGGAACAAGTGCAGTAGTTGGAGAAATCCTGTTAGAGCCCCATTGTACCAGCACAATAAGATGCAGTTCTAATGTCACGTTCAAAGTTTATTTGGTGGCTTTAGAATTTCCAATTAGGAAAACACAAACTCAATAATCACTTGAGCTATATGTCTAAGTAACCCTAAAAGGAGCAGAAGTGGGTAGTGTTGCATGAGTCAAAAGGGGAAAAATACGGGGCATGTCCAATGCCATAGTAAGAGCTGGTAGGGTGTTTGCCTTCCACTCTACTGACCTGAGTACCACCCCCAACATCCAAGATGGTTCCTTGAGCACCACTAGGCATAATTTCTGAGTTCAGAGTCAAATGTGACCCTCAAATAAAAAAGAAATCAAAATAACAACAGAGAGAGATGGGACCCCAAAATAAAAATAAAGCAAAACAACAGAGAGAGACAGAGAGAGACAGAGAGAGAGAGACAGGGACAGAGACAGAGAGAGAGAGAGAAAGAAAGCAATACTTGGTGCCAAAGCAATAGTACAGTGAGTTATGCACTTGCCTTGAACAAATCCAACCAGGTTTGACCATTGGCATTCCGTCTGGTTCCCCAGCACTGTCAGGAAAGATTCCTGAGGGCCGAGCCAAGAATAACCCCTTAAAAAAAAAAGCAAAAACTAGATTCCATCAGGTCTGCTTTATGCAAAGACGTTTTTACACTCTAATTTTGGTAAGAAATACATAAAAAATACATCAAAACCATGTTGGTGCTATGTTGGGTTCCTTTAAGAGATTTGAGAGATCCCTTAAAGGGGAAGCCTATATTTCTTAAAGGGACCTCCTGATATCCAAATTGTGGGAACATATAAGAGTTGGGAAAACTGTTGAGGAGTCAGTTGAAACTGGGTTCTCATCCTGGTTGGTAGGAGTGAGCTTGAGGAGCAGAAAGCCAGAGAGGACAGAGTTAGAGATGCAGAAAGAAGGGTCAGCTGAGCTTGCAGAAGGGCAGTGCTTGGTAATAATTAGAAGAAAGTATTAAAGGAGTTTAAAGCCTCTGGAATGGTTCTGTACCTGATACGGTCAGGTATTCAGCCACACAGCTGAAAACTGACAATGCTATTTCAGTGCTTTGTAATCTTTGATTAATATCAGAGGTGGTAATGTATCTGGGCAAGTTATGATCAAGTGAACATCATTAAGAAAAAATGCTCTAAAGTGCTGTATATATATATCCATCCATACATATATCAATGTATCACTGTCTTCCCGTTCATCATCGAGTTGCTCGAGTGGGCACCAGTAACATCTCCATATGACCTGTCTCAAGCAAGTAGAGCCCAAGGGCACCTGCTTGCTAAATTTTGTTTTTATATAAAAATAAAATTATATCTTACATAATTTTATATATTATATAGGATACATATGCTGATCCAGAGACTCACAGACATGGGGCAGAGCTGCTACTGGCTCTTCCTCTGTCCAGCCACTCACGAGGCACCCGAGAGGGATGGCGGGTTCTAGCCCTGGCCTGCCACAACAGCAGAGTCTCACAACAAGCCAGTGACCCCCCCACTCCATGAGGGCCTCCATTTTCCACATCCGGACTTCCCCCTCATCAGAACTCCACCCAACAGACCAGCCTATTACAGCCCGCCTCCAAGCGGCCACAAGGTTCATCAATAAATGCTGGATTTTGAGATGACTACAAGAGTATGCTACCCGCACGGCAGAACCTGGCAAGTTACCCGTGTAGTATTTGATATGCCAAATACCAGTAACAATTATAGACCTCGTTCCCATGACCTGATGGAATGGATGAGGCTCTTTATGTTCCTGGAGCAAGCAGGTGCCCTTGGGCTCTACTTGTTGAGACAGGACATATAGAGATGTTACTGGTGCCTGCTCGAGCAAATCGATGATGAGCGGGAAGACAGTGATACAGTGACAGTGATATATAATCTTATATATCTTATATATCTTATATAATAGATAGTATTATTGTATAATTGTATTATATACTATTATCTAAGATATAATAATACTATCTTATATAACCACTACGGTTTTACAAAGTTAATGGTGATTTGTGACAGATTCAGTATATCATCATCAATTCCACCACCATTGCACCTTCCCAAAACCATTATCTTCAATTTTCCTTCCCACCCTTACCTGCCCTCATATCAGGCCCTCAATAATTCATTTTATATTGCTTGTTAGTATTTTCAACAAGAATGATCAAAAAGTGTTTCCTCAGAGAAAGTTGGTGAATATTGTGTATCTCATCATGAAATCCCTATTTGAAAGATTATTAAGGTGTCAGAGGTTAAGCTTTCTGTATCACTGTATCACTGTTTTCCCGTTCATCATCTATTTGCTCGAGCAGGCACCAGTAACATCTCCATATGTCCTGTATCATGCTAGTAGAGCCCAAGGGCATCTGCTTTCTCCCTGGAACATAAAGAGCCTCAAACCATTCCCATCAGGTCATGGGAATGAGGTCTACAATTGTTACTGTATTTGGCATAACAAATAAACATGGGTAGCTTGCCAGGCTCTGCCGTGCGGGTGGCATACTATGTAGTCACCTCTGATCTCCAGCATTTAATGATGAACTGCGCTGCTGCATTTTTAAAATAATGATCTCAACTTAAACCTTCAAGCTTTCTGTATTGATATTTCATTAATCAAGATTAGATACCTTCAACAAAATATGTCTCATTAAATCTGATGTGTTAATTCTGGTTTATCAGTTGTGGCTGCAGGAAGTCCAAATTTTTTTAAATGAGGTAATACAGCTAAAGTCAAATTTTTAACTGGCTGCATTTGTGGTATGTGCGTGACTGCCACCACTTCTGTAAGTGCATAGAGATGGCTTGTAGTTACAAACTCAATCCTCTCCAAGCCATAAATAAATGGTAAATATACTAATTTCCATTTTAGTTTGTTAAATTATTGGGCGTTATAAAATGATGTTTTTTATTTCAGTTTATATTCTTGGCCATAACACGTAGTGATTAGGGCTTGCTTACTCCTGGATTTTCATTCAGGGATCACTTATGGTGGGCTCAGGGAACCATTTTGGATGTTAGGGATAGAACCCAGGTTCTCAGCTTGCAAGGCAAGCACTCTAATTGCTATACTATAGCTCGTTCTATTATTTATGCTTTAATAGCTATACCCCAGCAATATTTTATTGCTTACTTAATTCCTCAATGTATGTAGTTGTATCTGATAAGATCTTTGCCAAAATACCAAATACATCCTTGAAATTAACCCTTAAGCACATGGCCTATGCCTTTGCATTTGGTGAAGCACCCTACTTAAATAATACTGCTGGTTAACCAACATATTAATCCTTAAATGATGACTTCCTTTGATTGGTGTCAGTATTTGTTTTGTTACCACACTCTGTATTAAGTCATTTATTCAGTTGCCTTGAGGAAATATTTTGCCACAATCTAACTGACAAGGTTTTCCTGAGAATGAATTTTTTGTATTAAACTTACACAGCATACATGTGCTACTAAAACATGCATGTCCTTACTAAAAAAAAGAAAATTCATGGAGAGCACGCTAAAGAAGGAAAACATCTTATATTGATATTTATATATTTTCGTACTTATTTTTTGTGATATTTGATGAAATATTAAAAATTAGAGTTGACCATAGTTTTAGCTATAAATGAATAAGGAAGCCTCAGTTTACCCCTGCCAGCTGCCCGAGCAATTCCATTTTTTTGGCTGGCCCATGCCCTTTATACTCCCTGCAAATTCCCGGGCTTTTTGATAAACAGGATGTTAACAATTATCCGTCATAAAATTCTGCCCCAGGGTTTAGACTAACTAGAGGCAAAGATAATGAGAAATGCCTAAGGCGAAGATCCTTGCATCTTTTGTAACACTTGCCGAGAGCCCAATTTTCATTTAAAATGTCTACAGGAAAACCCTGGTTTTGAGCCTTGCTACATTCCCTATAACACTGACACCCCGTTTGCTTATAAAACCCCACAAAAACAGCTGATAGTTCTCTTATTCTACGCCAAGTTCCTCCCCACGGGAGGAGTTCCTTTCCTCTCCCTTCTGACTTTCCAGTCAACTTTTCTACTTTCTAAGTCCGAATCTGAGCATATTTAAAACTCAATATTTTCAGCCAATACTCAATATTTTCCTTGAAGACTCAAATATTGAGGAACCTGGAAATTGCAAGCAAAGACCCGCTGTCACCGCTTTAGCATCATCTGCGTCTTTGGGGGGCTAGCTGGGAGAGCGTGAGCGTAGAGGAGCCACAAGCGTTGCCAGAGTCAGTGTCTCTGTAACCTGTTTGCTTCTTTTCAGATGCCTAGTCCAGAAAACCAGGCACCCACCGAAGTCAGAAGGTGGCCAGCACCCGTGGCCATTCTTAAAGTGAATGAAATGTCAGTCTTGATACCTTTGTCTCTGTTCCCTACGTTTCCCGGGAGAATCCAACGGTTTTTATCTAGCAAAGCCCAAGGGCTGCTTCTGCTCTTCCTTCTGTCTCAGGGGCGCTAGAGAAGAGCAATTCCTGAGGGTAGAGCAATTCCTGAGGGTAGAGCAATTCCTGAGGGTAGAGCAATTCCTGAGGGTAGAGCAATTCCTGAGGGGTAGAGCAATTCCTGACGGTAGGCAGCATCAGCATCCTATGGACGACTCCCCTGGCTTAGAGGCTCACCTCCAGCCCGGAGACATCTTTTCCCTCGGTCTCCTCCACCTTCTAGTCTCTCTCTCTCTCTCTCTCTCTCTCTCTCTCTCCTCTCTCTCTCTCTCCTCCTCTCTCCCTCCTCTCCTCTCTCTCTCTCTCTCTCCCTCCTTTCTCTCCTCTCTCTCCTCCTCTCTCTCCCTCCCTCTCTCTCCTCTCTCCCTCCCTCTCTCCTCTCTCTCCTCCATCTCTCCTCTCTCTCCTCTCTCCTCTCTCTCTCCTCTCTCTCTCCCTCCCTCCTCTCTCCCTCCTTCTCTCTCTCTCTCTCTCCTTCCCTCTCTCTCTCCTCTCTCCTCTCTCTCCCTCTCTCTCTCTCTCTCTCCCTCCCTCCTCTCTCTCCTCTCTCTCCCTCCCTCTCTCCTCTCTCTCCCTCCCTCCTGTTTCCTCTCTCCTCTCTCTTCTCTCTCCTCCTCTCCTCTCTCTCCCTCCTCTCCTCTCCCTCTCTCTCTCCTCTCTCTCTCCTCTCTCTCTCCCTCTCCTCTCCCTCTCCCTCTCTCTCCCTCCCTCTCTCCTGTATCCTCTCTCTCTCCTCTCTCTTCTCTCTCCTCTCTCCTCTCTCTCCCCCTCTCTCTCTCTCCTCTCCCTCTCCCTCTCTCTCTCTCTCTCTCTCTCCTCTCTCTCCCTCTCTCTCTCCCTCTCCCTCTCCTCTCTCCTCCCTCTCCTCTCCTCTCTCTCTCCCCACAGACTCTAGACCCCGTCCTCCTCTCTTTGGCATTTTCCCTAGTACTGACCCTGGGAGATGCCCAGTGGTTAGTGCTTCTGGGCCCTGGGGCAGGGCAGCCTGCACTTGCCCTGATGGCTTCTTTTTCCACAGCATGTAGTAGGGGACAGTAGAGGCTGCAGGGCCTTCTGTGAACTGCTGTCATTAACTCCAGTAGGTAGAAATTCAACCTCCCTCTCCAGAACTCTCAGCTTTAGGTCATTATTATTCAGACATGGAACCTCCTTCTTTCCCCTTGAGGCAATTCACAGATCTTTTGTAAATGTAAATACTAAGGATATACTCTATTAGTATATTTTTTAACTTGGCAAAGAATTTGAATGTGTACTTCATTTGTTACTTTGAAAATTATTTGAAAGTTTTTTACACTCAATATACAATATAACGTCATTGATTTGTGAAGCCTAAAGAAAAAGATATTTGAAAACATCTTTTAATGAACTTTATATTTAGAAATGATTTATTTACACCTAAACACTTACATAAATTTCTCATAAAAGTCTCTTCCCATGTCATATTACTGTAGTTGGTATTTTTTTTAAGTAATTAAAATATTTTAAAGCACCTAAATTTGATTTGTTTTATTTGAAATATGAACAAAAGCCTCAACGGTTGATACAATTCTTGAATTGAAATTGATTAGAAAACAAAGCTGCAATATTAAAATCGATAAATTTAAAAATTAATTTTATATGAAAATTGTTGTATCTCATCACAGGGTTCTTAAATCCTGCTAAGAATTTGCTAAGCTGTTTGCTGCTATGTCTTCTGTGTTAATGTTTCTGCTTGTTTAGCTAACTGACTTCTAACTTACTTTCTGGTTAATTTGGTGTGCTCTTTCTGGAATTTCATTAATGAGGACTTTGGAGGTGTTGCAGGCCTGTGAGTGGAGTGCAAAGTTGCAGAGTCTTAGGGAATTGCACATCTGGGTGTGGGGTTGTCGGGCAAGTGGAGTGACTGCCCGCTCCAACTCAGAAGCCACCAGAGTTCTCAACAATTTGTTATCTCTGTAGCGAGTACAGTGAAGTGCCGGAGTTGAGTTGTTGCTGTGGCTGTACAGCTGGGTTGTTGATACTCTTGCTGAACTTCTGGCAAAGTGGGGACTCAGCTCACTTCCATCCCGAGGGAACCCAGAGTTTTCAGCCCTGGAGACTAGTGATTCCATGAATTTTAGCTGCTTAGCTTGCAGCCAATCAAAAATTAGTTGTGAATGGTAGAGCAGGGAAGGCGGATAAGTGATCATAGTGAACAGGCTATGGGAGATAAGGATTTGTTTTTAAATGGTGCTAAAAATACATGTTTTATTTTTAGTTAACTTCATTTGTGATATATATGATTAAAACTCAAACTATTTAGTAATCCAAAAGAAATGGGACCATAATATATTAAAATAATTTTCTAGTCTGCAAATTTATCAAATATGGTTTTCTTCAATCTACTAAGTATTTTAGTCTAACCCATGGATTCACAAAACTTTCAACTATTTCACTAGTTTTAATATTATAATTGCTAGATTTGATTTGCCAAAATTTGGGAAAGGATGGAAAGACTTAAAACCACAAAGATGGTTTATGTAGCAGACGAGAAGCTTTTTTAAAAATAAGTTTATTTATAGTAAGCATAAACTTTAAAATTAAGTCAGGTATATGCTTGCAGAAGCACAAGCTTATATGCTTTTATTTATATAATACTTCTGTATTTTTGTTCTCTGAGGGAATTTGTCACCATTTCATGTACTAGAAATGTTTTCCTTCTATAGCCTTTACTATACAAGCGTGAGCGACACTTCTATTTCTACAGAGCTACTCAAATATGAAAAAAAAAATAAAAAAGAATTTTTTCTTGGTTCCAATTCTTGAATTATTTCAGGTAAGTTTGTTGCTGTTGTCTCTTATTATTTCACATTTTGAAATATAACAGTAATGGAATAATGCAACCACTGATAATGGTCTATGATTGTTGATTAAAATTTTATATATAGTGGCATGTATTTGGTCTAATTTTTAAGTGGACGATGTTACAGTAAATGATGATGCTATAATAAAATGATACTTTCTTCTAGCTCTTTATGATCTTAGGCCATATTTAATAATGGAAGAAAAAATGGATACTGTTTAGTTTTTTATTATGTTGAATCATAAATGTTTTATATTTGTTTGATTTTGACCTTATAATCCAATTCATCCACTTGCAAATGTAGAAAATTATCTCTTTAACTAATAAAGCCTGTGTTGGTTATAGTATCTGAGGGAATTTGTCAGATTTAAAAATGGTATTTACCATGTATTCCCCCAAAAGAATTCATCTAATGCTTATTTTATACAAATTCTAAGTAATAAAATAAATCACTTTATGCAACTGACATGTATAAAATATATGAATCAAACATAACACATATTAAAGAAGAAAATGAAAGTAGAATAGTAATAGTAGGAATGTTTAATATTATTTCAATAATGGATTTTAAGGTCCAGACAAGTCTATGAGGAAATACCCTAGAACCCAACAGCCATTCAGATATCTCCAACCAACCACATCAAAAGTATACTTTTAAATCTGCAATTGGACCATTCTTTTTAAGACATCCAATAGATCTAATGTGATAAAGGAAAGTACAAGTATCACAAAATGAGATACCAACTAACTCTTTAAACATTAATAAATTAATGTAGATATTAATCCTGGAAATATTAATATCTGGAAAGAGTACAGCAATAGTACTGTGTGCATCTGAGCATTGTTTGGAGTGTCTACTGAGCAAAGAACCAGGAGTAACCTTAACACAGCAAAATGTGACTTAAACTTCCCACACAAAATAGAAATGAACAATGGCAATAAAACAGAAAAAAAGTCACAAATAGGGAAATCATCGACATATCCTATACCATCATTTGTTCAAAGAGAAGATATAATGGAAACTTCCAAATATAAAGACACATGAAATCAAAACAATATGAAAATTACGGAATATTGGGGCCATAGCGATAGCACAGTGGGTAGGGCATTTGCCTTTGCACGCGCCGACCTAGGTTCCATCTGTGGCATCCCATATGGTCCCCCAATCACTGCCTGTAGTAATGCCTGCATGAAAAAGTCAGAAGTAACCCCTCAGTGTCCCCAGATGTGACCCAAAAAGCAAAAAAGCAAAAAAAGCAAAAAAAATAAAATTATGGAATATAGCAAAAGTCATAGTAAATATTTCACAGTGATATTAGATTTTGAAATTAATATAAATTCAGATGCCTAAAATTCATACTTCAAGAAAGCAGAAAAAGAGTAACAGTCATATCCTTGTTGATCATATTTATATCACTTTGTTCATATTAAAATATTTATTGCTAGATGGAATGGACATATATAATATGTTAAAATGCTAATATGCTTTTAGAGAAAGAAACTATAGTTATGGAGAGTATAATAAGCCCATTAAGTTAATTTCTGTAGTTACACATAATACAGGTTAACAGTTATAATTTATCTTGCTTATGGAATTAGTTCTGGCTCATTACATCATGATGTTTCCCCAGGAAAGCTAAATAACAGAAATGCAAGATCATTGAAGGCCACAGATGCATGAAATAATTTTTCTGCATACATCACAGTTCATTTTAAAATCTGCTTCAGATGTTAAATAGAAATCATTTCTATTTGAAAATATTTTAGCTCTATACTAAAAAATTTTGCTTCTATAGTTTTCCAAATGTTTAATAATTACATACTATAAGAAGAGATAAAAATTACTAAACTTACTAAATTTATAGACAAAATATTGCCAAGACTTTTATCTAGCATTTACCTTTGTTAAAATCAGTCTTTTAAATTTTAACACACTATAAATTGTCTGTTCATCTGATTTATGTTGAGAATCTTGAAGCATATGTATCCTCTTTCTCTATCTTTTTTTTCAGTTTCTTGAGTAACACTTGTTCACATGGCTAATGTTACTCAATCTCATTCCATATGGTCCCCCGAGCACCGCCAGGAGTAATTCCTGAGTGCAGAGCCAGGAGAAACCCTTGAGCATTGCTGGGTGTGACCCAAAAAGCAAAAAAAAAAAAAAAAAGAAATAATAATAATAATAAAGCATCTTGCTTTTTTGGGTCACATCCATATGAGATGCCAGGGATCGAACCCGGCCGGCACAGGCCAGCCGCATGCAAGGCAAATGCCCTACCCACTAGACTGTCGCCTCCGGCTCTGCTTTATTATTTTTAATCTCTATGTAATAAATGATTCTCAGGTCTACGTGAAAACTTGCACATATTTTAAATTATAGCAATGTATTCAGGTGTTACTATTTCTATATATGTGTGTGTATATATAACTATATATACAGTTATTTTAACCCTATTATGGTATAATGTGATGTGTATACATGTTTCCAGTATTTTTGATTGTTCAGGCATATAGTTAGCTAAAACAATTACCTAGAAATGAGAGCAAAGAGAGGTGAGCCCAATCACTATCAGTCTGCTCTTCAAACCCATGTTCTCCCTTGAACACTCAATTTCCCTTCCTTGTTTCTGTCTCTTTGCTTGCTTTTTGAACTATGTAAAAGCCTGTTATTTCTTGAACATGTAATCCTCTCTTTCTTTCCCCTCATATATTTCTAAGTCTCTTAATTGAAATGTATCTTGCTTTTACTAAATATGATGAATAAAAGTCAGTGAGTTTTTATTCATCTATTTTTATTTTTTTTGGTTATTATTAAGGTCTTAAATACATTAGTGTTTTATAGGTCTTGAATATTAGCTCTTTCTCTGGTTGATGGTGTGCAAATATCTTCATCCATTCAAGAAGTGTTCTTATTACTTTAGCCTGATTTCTTTTGCCATATTAAAACTTAATTTTTCTTATGTGCTTATATTTCTTTATTAATTTTGTTTCATTTCATTGTAGGGACACGACCAGCAATGCTTAAGATTTATTCCTTTATCTATACTGGGGTCACTTGACATCCCGTTATTTGTCAATTTGCTCGAGCGGGCACCAGTAATATTTCCATTTGACCCTATCACGTGCCAGTGTAGCCCAATGGCATATGGCTGCTTCAGGAACACAAAGAGCCTCAAAACGTTTGTTCAGGGTCTTGATGAAGGAGTCAGACCATCTTGTAAGTGGGCGGCCACATGATCTTTGACATCCGGTGGGATCCAGTCAGTAAGGGCTCTAGTCCAGCGGTTGTCTCCAAATCGCACTACATGTCTAGCCCATCTAATTTTCGATGCCTTGGCAAAGGAGACAGCATCCCTGACTCTGGAACAGTGACAGAGGTCAGAGCTCCAGATTCCTTCTTTCACTTGAGTGAGGCATAATATTCCCAGCATAGCTCTTTCAATTCCTCTCTGGGAGACCTGAATAGCATTCTCATCCTGCTTTCTTAGGGCCCAGGTCTCTGAGGCGTATGTTAATACAGGGAGAATGGTGGAGTCAAAGAGATGTGACCAGAGCAGGAGTTTCTTTGTCCTTTTAGCTATTTCTTTGATGCTTTTTAAGGCATTCCATGCCGCTCCCTTTCTCCTGCGCAGCTCAGGTTTTACGTCATTCATCATGTTGACTTCTCGACCTAGTTACACATAACTGCTGCATTCAGAGATGTGTGTTCCATTGAGAGTGAATGGGGCCTCTCGAACTAGTTCATTTTTTCATGAACATAGTTTTGCTGAGATTCAGCTGGAAACATATCTTTCCTCATTCTCGGTCGAAGTCAGCCAGCATGTGCCACTTTTGCTAATGTTTGGTGTTATTAGAACAATGTCATCAGCAAAGCGGAGGTGGTTTAGTTGCTGACCATCTATATTCACTCCCATTCCGTCCTAATCTAATGTCGCATGATGTTCTCAAGGGTGGCACTGAAGAGTTTTTGGTGAAATGGTATCATCCTGCCGAACCCCTCTTTTGACATCAATGATCACTTCTTTGTAGAATGGTGAGATCCTGGTGGTGAATCCGTAATACAGCTCACGAAGGATCTTGATGTATTGGGTTTGAACGCCCTGTTTGGCTAGGGCTTCGATGACTGCTTCCGACTCCACAGAATCAAAGGCTTTCTGTAAATCAATGAACATGAGACAGAGTGGCTTCCTGAACTCCCTACACACTTCAATGAGCTAGGTTACCGTGTGTATATGGTCGATTGTGCTGAATCCTTTTCGGAAGCCAGCTTGCTCGCATGGTTTCCCTTCATCTAATGTTCTGCCAATCTTGTTCAGGATGACTTGAGTGAACAGTTTGTAGATTACAGACAACAGGTAGGGATCTATGCTCAGGGGTCACTCCTGGAAAACTTGAGTCTGGGTATCAAACTCAAGTTACTCATGCACAAGTCAAATAACAAACTTACTATACTGTAGTTCCAGTCTGGTTTTTGCTATAATTGTCAATGTAATGTATCAATATATGGTCCACTCCTGAGGACCTTGTATTTGTGAATTCTGCCAATGTTTACATCAATGTATTTTATTTATTTGAAACTAATGTTGAATCATTAATCTATATTGATTTAGCTTGTGTGTATAGTATGAGATGCAGATCCAGTTTGTTCTTCTTTATCCTTCCTTTTCTTTCCTTCTTTTCTTTCTTTCTTTCTTTCTTTCTTTCTTTCTTTCTTTCTTTCTTTCTTTCTTTTCTTTTCTTTCTTTCTTTCTTTCTTTCTTTCTTTCTTTCTTTCTTTCTTTCTTTTCTTTCTTTCTTTCTTTCTTTCTTTCTTTCTTTCTTCTTTCTTTCTTTCTTTCTTTTTTTTTGCTTTGGGTACTCAATTTACCTTCCAATCATTATTTGTTGAAAATGCTTTTCATGCTGTACTTCATGCACTGAGATTCTTAAATCTGGGTTTTTAATTCTATACTATTGCTGTATGAGTGTAACTTCATGCCTATACCACACAGATTTATTTACTATATCTTTTCAGTATAATAGTAATTAAATATAGTATCTTTCATCTTTTTCTTAAAACAGCTTTTCCATTCACAGAGGTTTATGAGTTCAAGTTAATTATGCTAAAATTTTTTATAAATCCTTTTGATGTCATTGCAGTTTTGATGGTGATTGCATTGAAACTATAAGTTTTCGGGTAGAATATTCATGTTGATAATATTCTTCCAATTCATGAGTATCACACTTCACTTGTATCACTTGTCTTCTCATTGTTCATTGAATTGCTTGTGAGGCACCAGTAACATCTCCATTTGTCCTGTCACAAGCAAGTGTAGCCCAAGGGCATCTGCTCTCTCCAGGAACACAAAGAGCCTCAAACCATTCCTTCATGTCATGGGAATGAGGTCTATAATTATTACTGGTTTTTTTGGCATATCAAATACAACATGGGTAGCTTGCCAGGTTCTGCTGTGTAGTTGGTACACTCTCAGTAGTAGGGTGTCATCTCAAGCTTTACTCATGAACCTCAACAGGGAGAGATCTGCTTTTCTCTTAGGTGGAGCTCTGAATTGCTGTGTAGTCCAGATGTTGAGAATGACTGACCTCATGGTGTGGGGGTTCCCCTGACTTCTTGCTAGGCTCACTGGGATGATGGACCACAGCTAGAACCTGCCTAGAACCGTATAAAGTGTCACGATCACGATCTTCCCATTGATCATCTATTTGCTAGAGCGGGCACCAGTAATATCTCCATATGTCCTGTCTCATGCCAGTAGAGCCAGGGGCATAGGCTTGCTACAGGAACATAAAGAGCCTCAAACCATTATATTAGGTCATGGGAATGACCTAATATAATTGTTACTGGAATTTGGCATATCAAATATAACACGAGAAGCTTGCCAGGCTTGCCGAGTGGGAGGCAAACTCTTTTAAACACCTCCAAATAAAGCATTTATTGATGAGCTGCGCAGCCGCAAGCTGCGCGGAGCGGGCTGTGATGGGCTGGTCTGCTGGGTGGAGTTCTGACGAGAGGGAAGTCCAAATGTGGAAAATGGCGGCGCCCGTGGAATGAGGGGGTGGTCTGGCTTGTTGTGAGGCTCTGCCAAGGTGTTGGGCCAGGGCTAGAACCCGCCATGCCTCCCGACTGCTTCATGAATGGCAGTGCACAGGGAGAGCAAGGAACAGCTCTGCCCCATGTGTGAGAGTCTCTGGACCAGCATACCTGGGCCGGATTGAGGAAAAAGCTGCTGCAGGGTGGGTGTCGATGATCCGGGCTGTGATGGGCTGGTCTGCTGGGTGGAATTCTGACGAGAGGGAGGTCCAAATGTGGAAAATGGCGTGTATGAATGTTAAAGATCCTGGAAAGGACCTCGTCCTAACTTCCAGTATTATCTAAGACTGTTGTGCCGCTGCTCTTGCAGCCATGCGCCAGCACATCTGTGGCTCTGGAGTGTCTCTCTTCTGGAGTTTCTGTCTGTGCTGGTTGGGAGCTTGCACCCACACCTCTGACATGGAGGTGGAGGAATGGTAGGAGGAGCCCAAATCCCCGCCTCCAAGTCCTGCCAGTGTGGCCATCCCCACATGAGTGATTGAACCCTTGGAGCTATGTTGGACTTGTTAATAGGTACCTGTTAATGCTTCCTGAGTTTGGACCAAGGTTGACTGCATGCAAAGAAAACACCTGAACTGTTGTACTTTCTTTTGAAATATGAGATTATCTAAGTTATTTATAAAATAAAACCAACACGATATACTCATAAAGTTAGCTTTTAAAATAGCGTTAAAATCTCTTTCTCTCTCAATCTCTTGCTAAGTATGCTTAATATTCTCATAGTTATTTTGCTTTGGCCAAACCCTGTAGTACTCAACCCTTAAACATACAGTGTTCCCTGTATGCTCTGTACACAGGGAACACTCCTTATGATACTTGGGGGACCATATAAGCTTCCTGAGTTTGGACCAAGGTTGACTGCATGCAAAGAAAACAACTGAACTGTTGTACTTTCTTTTGAAATATGAGACTATCTAAGTTCTTTATAAAATAAAAGCAACATGATATACTCATAAGGTTTCGGATCAGAATAAAGGATTTTTAGCTTGAAATTTATTGCATAATATAATGTCTATTTCTCTATTCTCACAAATTTTGGTCTAGAATATCACTTCAGAAGACTAATGGGTAGGAAATACTAATCTAGATAATTCAACATTTAAAAAATTTTATATACCAAATATGCATAATATATATATATATACTATGTATATATTGATCTGTATATATTTCACTAAATTCTGGTATTAAACAAGTTTTACTATATTAACTATATATTAAATATAGTTACACCAGTTTAACTATATATTGTTAAGAATAATAGAACTAAACAATTTGAAAGCCATATTTAATTGGATATTATTTATTAATGAATTATACGGTGGTTATAGTTAAATTTTTGAGACTATATAATAAAATTTTGCTTCAGAGGGCAAAGGAACTAATGTTTATCCAATTTCTAATGCATGAAGATTTTGTTAAGCATTAGCACTGTAAGTCTAGTTCCCATCGAAACTCCACAAAAACCAACTATATACATTTACATGTGAAAAAAACTGATTCAAGACCAAAATCTAGCAAATGACTTACTATGTGGGAAGATAAATTGTCAAAGATAAATGGTACTGCCTGATGACTGACTTAACTATCCATGAAGGGCTTAATTCATCCATGTTCAGCAATAGATTTATATTTATCATGCAGTCTGACAAAGATAGTGAGAAGTAAAAACTGATAAGTTGATAAAAAGCTAGCCTCAGAGGCTAAAAATATTAAGAAAAACGAAACAAAAATCCACTAATGCTTTCCATTTTCAAATGTCGAATCAACTGCCTGAAGCTACTAACATTGTCATAATTAGCAGTTAATAACTCTAGATTAAGGAAAACAAAGGACAAAACTTGACATCATGAGTAAGGTATGCTTCTAAATCGCTAAAGATTGATGTTTAAAACAAAGACAAGCAATAGTGTTCATAAGACTATGGCATGAGTTTACTAAAATAGTATCAGATTGGACTAAGAATAGAAGTAATATGAATTCAGTAGACTTAGAAGAGTTCAAAAGAACAATAAGTAAATTAAAAAGATTATACTTATTAATAAGTTATGTGGTCTATTTGTGATTTAAATGCTATAATTTTCCATCTAATTATATGATGATACCAGCTCTAAATTACATCACATAATTTGAACACATACTTAAAAAAATTCTCCTTTGACTATATTCATATACATTGTCATTTACAAAATTTCATATTATATTTATAAAATGTCTTTCATTTTGTGTGGGGGAGGGTTTGGGTCACAGTTAGTGTGCTCTGAGCTTACTCGAAGCTTTGCTCTGAAGGATCACTCTTGATTGGGTTCAGGGTTTAAATGTGAGTGCCAGGACTAAAACCCAGGGTACATTCCAACATTCCAAGCCAGTGTCTTGTCTTTCCTTTTCTTTTTTTTTTTCTTTTTTGGTCATACCCAGCAATGCTCAGGTGTTACTCCTGGCTCTGCACTCAGGAATTACTCTGGTGGTGCTGGGGACCATATGGCTTGCGGGGGATTGAATCCAGGTCAGCCGCATGCCAGGCAAACACCCTACCTGCTGTATTATTGCTCCAGCCCTGGTGTCAACTCAGGAATTACTCTGGTGGTGCTGGGGACCATATGGCTTGGGGGGATCGAATCCAGATCAGCCTCATGCCAGGCAAACACCTTACCTGCTGTATTATTGCTCCAGCCCTGGTGTCATTTTTAGCTGTACTATCTTTCCCACCTATAAATTTATTGAACTTTAAAATACTTTAGCAATTAAATAGAACTTCTTTAGCCTTATCATTGTTCTTATAAAAGAAGTGTTTCATCTCATATACCTCCTGGTTAATAAATATATTTTGGGGAAAGGAGCCACACCTTGCTGTGTTAAATATCCTTCACTCTGTGTTCAGGGATCATTACTGGAGAGATTCAGGGGGACCATATGAGATACTTGAGATCAAACCCTGATCAGCTGCATGCAATATGGGCTTCCTACCTGTTGTATCTTTCCAGCCCCGTATTCATTAATTTTAAAATTTGTATAGGTCAATCTATTCAAATATAAGAATGATCTATGTGTAAATGTGTGCGTTTATCAATATAACTGTGTAAATAGTGTTTGTTAGGGGAAACATATGTGTGTGTGTGTGTGTATAAAGATCTTATTAAATATTTAACTATGCCTGGTATGTAGAAGCAAGATTAAACATTGGAAGCACAGTTTTTGAATTCTGATTAAATAAATATAAAAGTTTTCATTTCATAATTTATGACAGATAAATGTGTAATAAGGTAAAAATATACCATTAAATACCTTTAGATATTTGCTGTGAAATTTAAATGAAAGATATTAAATCTCATAAAATTTAAGTAAAATACTATTTATATATTTAATGGATGTAAAATTATTTATACAATTTATATACCATTTAAATGAAATAGTATATAAATTTAAATCAAATATATATATATATATATATATAAATATATTATATACCAAAGTGCATTGTCTGCAATGGTACTCTGTTATTAATGTTGCTGATTTGGAATATTTATCATATTTTGTTTTCGAGCCATTAAATTTTTTCCCATGTGCTAACTTTATAACTTATTGTAGCAGACAAACATATCAATTTATTCTTTAGACAGTCATTCTCTAGCCATAAGACATATACGGAGAATGGCAATAGTTTCTAGAGATAAACTATTTTATTCCATCATTTTAGAGAGGGTTGCAGTATGTTACTATACTTTATGTGCTTATCTCACAAGTCATAGGTGAAAATGGAAGGAAAAATGTTAATATAATTATTTGAGTATAAGGCACAGGTAGTTTAAAGATGTGAGATAAGATGCTGAATACATAGATTGGTGGAATATTTTGTCAATACTTTTACTCCCATTATCATTATTTGTCTTTGAAGATTCTTTGCAATAATTAGCTATTCTTAGAAAAATTCAACTTTTTCAGGTGGAAAAATCAAATTACATAGAATTGTGAGCAACATGCTCATAATTTCATAAGTTGATAACATTTTTCAGTTAGATAATGTATTTTGACTCAATCGATGTTTTTGGAGTTCTAAAAAACAAAAGATTTTAGAGTTCTAAACAAAATGAGTCAGTTTATAGCCTTTATATATCAGTATTCAAAAAAGTATTTAGTGTAAGATATAAGGACAGCATTCAAGTAAAAATGATTAAATCTACCCTGTTTTTTATACATCCTGGAAAATACCAAGTGACC
This sequence comes from Cryptotis parvus, assembly GCA_021461705.1. NCBI lineage: Eukaryota > Metazoa > Chordata > Mammalia > Eulipotyphla > Soricidae > Cryptotis > Cryptotis parvus. The sequence goes on along the minus strand of JAJIBD010002116.1, from coordinate 30,181 downwards.
TCTGATAAAATATTTGGAATTCTCATTCATGTGACAAACAAAATTCCATTTTAATATCTATTTAAGAAGTCAACATCTGCATCAAAGTAAAAACTGAATAGAAAAATAAAAGTTCATTCTATAGTAAGTTTTACTGTGAAATTTTTTTCAATGTTTTCTAAAAATACCTTTTCAAAAATCTAAGCAAAGTTTAAATAATCAATATATAGTCGATATTGCTGATACAATTGTTGGAACATGCAAAAAAATCATTGAGTTTACTTTTTGAAATTGAAAAATAAAATTTTTTGCCCTAGTCAAACCCACCTTGAAACCCACATTTTTCTTTAAAATGATTGTATCAATCATAGATGCACTGAGTGTTAGCTCTCTAATAATTTAATGTATTTTTCAACTAATATGGAAATCTTATGTGCATTAATAAAATAATATAACTATCAAAGCCTTGATATCTATGTTCAAGTCACAAGAACAGGACAATTTAATGCTATTAGTTTTTAAGAATTGCTTTAAGCCATACTATGATTAGTGAACAAAGACAGTTATTGTGTAATGATGAGTAAAATTATCTTTATTGAATTATTTTATGCTATTTTTTACTAATTATAGCACTGCAGGTGTTTATATCTCCAGATTGCATTGGTAAGGTAATTAGGTTCAGCAAGTATGTGAATTATGTGAGATTAAATTAGCTTATAGCCAGAGAGAAACCTAATGAAGTGGAAATGTATCTTTCTAGATTATACAATAGTCATCGGCAGTTGCAATGGTCAGTTAATATGATGTTAGGGTATGGCACATTCAAATTAGGAGGCAGAATTACCCATGAACAAATCTTGCTTGAAGGAGACTTTAAAAAATGTGTGAATCAAGTGTTGAATGATGTAAAATTCTTATTTTCCTCCATTATTAGCCACTTAATATGATGATTTTTCCCAGTACAAGATGAATGTATTTAGACGCATATTATGTAAGTGTACGCATAAAATAGTCAAACATTTACCTTCTTGCACTTTAGCTCCAGGAGAATTTAGGCACTTATCCTAGAAGTCTAACCAAAATATAAAAAGCCTTTAGTCAATGGGGGCTATGCCTATTATTTCCACAAATGCATGCAGGTAAGGCTCTAATGTCAAGTACTGTGACAGTCAATCCACTTTTTACTAATAGAACATAAGACCAGATTATTTTCCCACTGTCAAATGAAAATCATAGATATTCATCATGCTTCCATTATATCCTGCTTATCAAGAAAACAATATTAAATGTCATAGTTATTTGAAGTTCTGTTATAATCTTGTGCACAACAAGCATAGATCACATACTAAGGTATGTCCATGAAAAAAAAAAGCTAAAGTTAACACAACATTGAATATTAGGTACTTGCAGTATAAGAGTGCAGGGAGGTACAGTATTTATTTCTATTATCATCTAACCCCTCCTTTCATGACTCATGTTTTGTCATCTTAAGATGTATGCCTATGTGTTTGTTCACTTTCTTATATTCTATGTAGGTGGATTAAAACTATTTTTTTTTTAAATTGAGTGTATGTGTGGGGCCGGAGCGTTAGCCCAGCGGGTAGGGTGTTTGCCTTGAACGCGGCCGCCTTGTGCCAGCCCAGGTTCAATCCCGGCATCCCATATGGTCCCCCGAGCACTGCCAGGAGTAATTCCTGAGTGCAGAGCCAGGAGAAACCCCTGAGCATTGCTAGGTGTGACCCCCAAAAAAAAAAAGAAAAATGAGTGTATGTGTATTTTAATAAAGAATCAACTCTTCATACAGTAAGTGAAAAATAGACCATCAACATAATCATATTTGTTATTTCCTATGATGCCCTTTCACAAAGCTTTTGTGTGAACAAGAATGTCTATTCTACCTTGAATCTTCATCCAAAGATCAATAGTACAGGAAAGCTACCAATTAAATAATGCTAAACAAAGCTTCAGGTTACACATTGTCAAAGATCTTGTTAACTTCAGAGGGGTGTTAAGTCTCTAGTCCAATCAGTAGGGAAAAATCAGGAAAAATGGTGCTCATTAGGACTGCATAATGCTCACTTGAAAAGCCTACATGAGGTTTCTTTCTCAATTTTATATAATACTGAAGGATTATTAAGAGGTGAGTTTATTCTAAACAGAAAGATGAATTCGACATAGCCTACTATAAGGTTAAAGCTCAAAAGAGTGTGTTCTTATTCTTTTTCAGTATTTCTTGAGGATTTGTGGCATTTTGAAAATATTGTGAAATGCAAAATATGTAAACTGAAATGACATTGAATTTAAAGTTGGTAGTTTAAAGTTTGTAACTAATTAACAACAGCCCTGGGATGAAGATTTTGTGCGTTATTTACTTTGAAAATCATTTTATAATAATTTTAAACACTGGGTCTTACAGTTTCATCACTGAATAAGAAAATAGCAATATGGTATTTTAATGACATTTCATGTGAGAGTGTTGAAGAGAAATTCAAGCATGAGCTTTTTAATTCATTTTTTATTTTGTTTTAAATCAATGTACATTTTGGCAAAAGAAAATAAATGGTTTCTGATTGTTGTTTTAAAATGTTCTTTTTCATACATATTTTGTTTGTTTTATTTGGAGCCCACACCAGATAACGCTCTGTACTTATTGCTAGCTCTGTGTCAAGGATTCCTGGTGGTTCTTGAGAGAACACATATGGTGCCAGCAATCCAAGAAGATTCCGTTGCAATTTTTAAGGCAAGCAAGCCCCTTGTTTTCTGTACTATCTCTCTGCTCTCCTGTGCTTTTATAAATCATGTTATTCCATATCAACTAGGAACTAATACAAAATTTCTAATTTATCTAAAGTCAAATCATCATTTCCATTGGGAATATAAGAAGAATAATTGTCTCTAGATATTTTTTGAACTATTATTTTTCGAGTGTTCCTTACTATATATCAGAAAAGTTGACAATGTTTAAATATTTTACAAATATAATTCTAAAACTCTTTAAATTTTATTAATCTGTAGTTGTATAATAAAAATGAGCATCAAAAAATACAAAAGGTACAATTCACATCCTTATTTAAAAATTTGAATATGAGAACTGTATATAATTTAAGAATTGGGAAAGACTCAGACACACGGGGAAAGCTGCCATCTGGCTCTCCCCTAGCTCAGCTGACCATGAGGAACCCAGTAGGGAAGTCTGGTTTTGGTCCCGGCCCGCTACCTCAGTATGTCCCTGGAAGCAGCCAGAGGAAACTCCCTCACCATAACGGCAGCATTTTCAACGTCCGAACTCCACAGTTCATCAGAGTCCCACCCAAGAGTGAAGCCAATTTCAAGTCTGGCTCACCAGAGCCCCACACAACACAGCAGCCAATTTCAAGCCCAGGTAGGCAGTTCTCAGCAGTGAAAATCACCAGTGTTCATGGAGATGGAGCTGGGGTCCCTCTTCCCCTCTTGTCCCATCCAGGAGGCCTGGTGGACCCACCCATGAACTGCCTCTGGGCTACCAGCCATCATGCAGAGACTCAGACACTCAGGGGAGAGCTGCCATCGTCTGCATGGTACAACCAACCAAGTTCTAGAAACTCAGAAAGTAAATTCAAGAACAGAATTTGGCCAGATTCTCCCATAACCAACAATAGGGAAGAAAATGGATTCATCAATTACATTGCCATGTATGTGCTTTAATGGTCAATACAACTAGTGCCAGCTGAGGGAGCAGGCATGGGAATTGGGGTGGGTGGAAAATGAGGGTCTTTGGTGGTGAAAACACACTGGTAGTGGGAGTGGTGTTGAAGTATAAATCTTTTTATCAACAGTATTATGAAAACCTTTTTTACTTTGTAAACCATGGTGTTTCAGTAAAAAAGGGAAAACTTGGGAAATTCTTTGCAAGTATTATAAGATAATTATCATAAAATGTTATTTCCTTTTATGCTGAAAGTATAAGAAGACATGAGTACCAAATGATCAATTTTAATATAAATATAAAGATTTTTATATAAATATGTTTCTATATCACTGTATCACTGTCTTCCCGTTGTTCATCGATTTGCTCGAGCGGGCCCCAGTAACATCTCCATATGTCCTGTCTCATGCTAGTAGAGCCCAAGGGCATCTGCTTGCTCCAGGAACATAAAGAGCCACAATCCATTCCGGAATGAGGTCTATTTGTTACTGGTATTTGGCACATCAAATACAACACGGGTAGCTTGCCAGGCTCTGCCGCAAGTAGCATACTCTTGTAGTCATCTCTAAGTCCAGCATTTAATGATGAACCGCGCTGCGCGCTTGCTACCGCACGAGCCAGACTGTAATAGGCTGGTCTGCTGGGTGGAGTTCTGACGAGAGAAGTCCGATGTGGAAAATGGAGGCCCTCATGGAGCTGGGGGTCATCTGGCTTGTTGCAAGGCTCTGCTGGGCTGGCGGGCCAGGGCTAGAACCTGCCATCTCTCCTGGGCTCATTGTGAGCGGCTGGGCACAGGGAGAGCAAGTAGCAGCTCTGCCCCATGTCTGTCTCTGGATCAGCATACCTGGGCCGGATTAAAAAAGACTGCAGCAGGGTGGATTTCGATGAGCCGGACTGTGATAGGCTGGTCTGCTGGGTGGAGTTCTGACGAAGAGAGAAGTCCGGATGTGGAAAATGGAGGCCCACATGGAGCTGGGGGTCATCTGGCTTGTTGCAAGGCTCTGCTGGGCTGGCGGGCCAGGGCTAGAACCTGCCATCTCTCCTGGGCTCCTTATGTGCCCAAGTGGCGTTCAGCCACCCGAGATTGAGCAATGTTTCTATACTAATAGAATATTCTCATATATATTATACATATTTGGTTAAAAATTTAAATATTGGCAAAATAATATAAACAAGAAGAAAATAATCCTTAGAAATCTGTTTTACATTTTTGGTCAAAAAATTACAAGTGTTCATAAAGCTTAATGGAAATTGTAAAGTAATAGCAGAGGAGAAATAAATTATTCTAGCACATTTTAATAAGAATTCTGATTTTAATGTGAAAGGACAAGAAAAAATAGATGTGTTTTTAAGTTTAGAAGGACAGCCAATAATTTGTCTTCATATGCTAACCTTGTACAATGAGGGGAAATATCTTTTAAGATTCTATGTATGTTATTGATGCCTAATCCTCAAGGCAGAAGAGGTCATCTGAGTGACAGAAACATGATCATCAATGAAATATGACCTTCTTTCACTAATTTATTTCAAAGACAGATCCAGAACACTTTTCTTTCTATCACCTTCTTCACTCAAATATGGTAGTCTATCTTAATCTTTCTACTTTGACTAAAAAGCAATATGCCCCTATCCATTTCTGAGGCATAGGACGCCAAATCTGATCTATGGTCTTCTACCTAAGAATGCTTTGTAATTCAAAGGCAATATATTTCTGTTGAGTATTTACGTTAAGAAAAAAAAATTTGCTTCATTCAACTAAGATTTTAACAAGGGTTCTTTCATAAAAGAACTGATAAATTTGAACATTGTTTCCCATTTGGATTATATTTACTTTATTTAGCATTCATTTGAGATTTACAAATTTATTGTTGAGAAATGTACCAAAGTAAAAGAATGCCAGATTTTTTTTTGGTTAGAAAATATCATGAAACTTATGAACTTATGACTATAGTTGAGAATATTCTGTCTTAAGCCTGAATAATTATTTTCAAAAAATTTCACTCTGGGCATGTTTATGTCTGAGTACAAAGGTGACTCTTTAGAAGCAGAAAATTGGATTTGGTTTCCTCTTCTCTAGTCATGCCACTCTGACTCCAAAGGGAGATTTTAGTTTATTGAAGTTTAGAATTTATTGAAAAGAAGAAATTGATTACCTCTGGTTGATTTTGTCGTTTGTCCTTTGCTTTTTATGAGATCATTTAGTGTCCCTAGGACAGTTGATTAGATGAGACAAAATGCTTTTGTTTGTCTAAAAGTCTACCTGTCAGTCTTTCAAATCTGAATTATAACATTGAAGATTACAAGATTTTTGGCTAATGGTTATTTCACTCAATTTTAATATATCTTTAACTTTTTTGTCATTGAATTTCAGAAATTTGATGTGAATTTTATGCTTTTTCTGTGTAAGTGACACCTTATTTGTCTTGCCAGCCTAAGGAGCTCTTTCTTTGGTTCTTGCTATGGACTACAGTATGTCTTAGTATTACTCTCTTTGAATCACTTGCCACAATACGGCCCGCCAGAATTAGTGAACAAATCTCTCTCTAAATTGGGGGAGTTCTCCAGGATTATTTTTCTACCACACTTTTTTTTTTATCCTTTCCCTCTTTACTCTCCTGAATATCTATCTACCAATTATTGTTCCTCCTTGTATTGTCAACAATAGCTCTTAAAGTCTTTTTTCTTGGTGTTTTGTGTGTGTATATGTGTGTGTATCTCAGTGTGTGTGTGTATCTCAGTGTGTGTGTATCCAGTGTGTGTGTATCTCAGTGTGTGTGTGTGTATCTCAGTGTGTGTGATCTCAGTGTGTGTGTATCTCAGTGTGTGTGTGTGTCTCTCTGTGTGTGTGTGTATCTCAGTGTGTCTGTGCTTTTTTTGGGCCCCTGCCAGGTAATCTCAGGGTTTCCTCCAGTTCTGTGTTTAAGGATCACTTCCTGAGAGTGCTCAGGGGACCAGAATTGAATTGGGCATAAGCCCCAATCAAATGCATGCGAGGCACGCACCTGACTAATGTCTCTTTGGCCCTGATGAGTATTTACTTTCAGGAAAAATTAACGTAGAGTTAGAGTGAGCAAGTGACTACTTCTGCCTGCAATCGTCATAGTGTTTTCTTCCCTGTTGTATCCGCACTCAAAACCAGTGACAAAATTCTTACTGAAGACTGCTTGTCATGATTTTTTGTTTCCATTGCCTTTGGCGTGTTGAAACCCTGATGTTTGTCCTTTTGGTTCTCTTAAATATTGTCTTATATGTTCATATTCGTCTTTGAATTGTTCATACATGTTGATAAATTTTAGATGCTTGATGAATTGAACCCTTGATCATTATATATTTTTTTACCTTTCTCTTTTACATGTTCTATTGTGGTATCTCTTTTACTTGATATAGTGTATATATATAGTATATATAGTATATATAGTATATTTAGTATATATAGTATATTTAGTATATATAGTATATAGTATATAATATATATAGTATTATAGCATTATAGCATGTATAGCATGTATAGTATATATATAGTATATATAATATATATAAGTGTATTTTAGCCCATTTTTGTATGAGTTTCTTCTAACTTTTTATTTGGGACTTATTTTTACCTTTGGAGTTCAAGTTTATCTCTTAAAGTAACAGAAATTTGCTTACTGTTGTGTGATTCATTCTGTTCTTCTGTACTTTTTTAGTTAAGTCCGGCCTTTGACAGTGAACTTATTGATTAAAAAATAATTGTAATATGTATGTGCATTCTGAATGATATTGATACATATTACTACAAATTATACATCTATTACATTTCTTTGTTCTTGTATGTATTTTAGTAAAGATATGACTCAGCTTGTCTTTTTGTTAATCTTAAAGTAATTTTATTTAGAGGCTACTATGATGCTTAAATTTACAGTTCTAAGCTTATAGCCTATCTTTAATTTAATGCAAGTAAATACTGAGTTCATTCTCTTTCTTTATTGTTGGTTCTTTTGGGGAATCAGATAAGATTTATTGAAAACAATCTGAAATATCAGTATACGCATTGTGAATTTTTGGACTATCATGTTTCATTAGAATAATTCTTTTTCTTGGCTTTTCCATTTGGAAGTCACATTATATAAATATTCCTTTAAATACTGTCCCACATATTTTAGTGCTATCTTAATATTTTCCTTATCTTTACATTTTTCTTTATGTTTACTTCTAATTTATCTTCAAGTTTAAGTTTGTTGTTGTTATTATTCTTTTTTCATTTCTCTGCTACTGAAATATTTTATTGTGCCTTATCCCAACAGTCATGACAGATTACACAACAGGTCGAGATGAAATGACTGGACACTTTACTTTTGTTTATACCCTGTCATCAGATATGGCTTTTCCATAGACCTTGAAAGGAATTGATGATCATGAGTGTCAATTGCTGTATTGTTAAAGTCAAGTAGACTTGGCAGTGAATGAAACTCATAGTCACAAGAGTTTGGTTACTGACCTTGCCTAGATGTGGACAGTTGGCAAAAGATCACTTTCTAGCATGGGTGTAGAGCTATTTTGGATCTCAGAGTCAGCTAATACTTAGAAGCTGACAGGAAACGGGAGTCTTGTTGGTGATGCTAATGTCAATTAAAAAAAACATGAGCCCTGGTTTTTGATTAGAGATCGTGTTTTTTTTTTTGCTCCTCTAGAGCATTTCTGAGCGTTATTCCTGTGTTTGCCTTGGGACATGTTGCTATGGTGAATGGAAGGTGAGGAGGGGTTGGAAATGGAGGATTCACAAGATTGTGATGAGTCATAAGGGTGCCGCCTCCAGGGACTTCACTTCTATTTTTACTTTACAGATATCTTGTATACTTTGCCTATATTGAAACAATTGAATGATGGGAGTGAACTACAGAAGTTTGGCACAACCCACTAGTTACAAGAGTAAAATTAAACCTTATACATCTTTTCATACCTAGCTTGCTGCATTTCAGTGGAATTTTCTCAGTCGTTTGTTTCTCTAGCCAATCTTCTGAGTGATATCCTTTCATCCCTATTTCAGAGGCTTGGCTTGGATTTTCAGTCATTCTTCAACTAATTGATAGAGGTTTTGTGAAGATGTGCTGATTCAAGGAGTAAGCCAACAGATACTACCTAATTTGCCATGTAATCTACATTATGCAGGTTTAGTAAAAAGGAAACTTTTTATAACCAAACCATATAGAATTTTTATTCTTTATTCTTATATTTTAGTCAATATTGGAATAAAATGAACATACACTTTTTCATTATGAAAATCTATAAACCCTATGTCATCAGTCTCTCTCTCTACCTTGTAGTTAAAACTTTAGGCTCTGATGGATTGAGAAAAGGTATGTCAAAAAGGTCTTCATGTTAGACTAACTCATCTCAAAATTAATCCAAATAAAAAAAGTAATTCCCTTTTTAACAGCCTAAGATCTAAGATCTCAGTCTTCTGCTTCTCTGAAAGTCAAGGTCAAACTGTGTACAAAGTTTATGTAAAATTTACAAATGCCATACCAAAAGATCTTGACAATATTTCACACACTGACAAATATATCCTCCACATTCACATTTAAATGTGTATACAAAAAGCATTATTTGCTTAAAATAGATAAATTGATATTCTGAAGAGCAGATTTGTGTAGGTATGGGTAATAATACTTACTAAGGAATTGAAGACATCAGTGATTCAGATGATAAAGATAGGATAACAGTATATTAAGTCCTAGAATCATAATTTTGATGAAATGAACTAATAATTGCTCTTACTTATTATTCTAGTAAAGCATTTTGGAATCATTCTGTTGCAACCGAGGATAAAATTACCAAATAGAAAAAAGTAAAGTCTTATCAAGAAATGGTTTGATTCACTAATGCCATTTCTTATGATAGTAAAAAATATAATGTAGTAGCTACTGAAGTAGATGAACTATGAAGAGAGTGATAAAATGTATATCAGCATTACTGGCATTAATTTTTCCATGTGAAAAGCTGAACTAAGAAATCAGAACACAAGACAAATTTTGGGAGTTGTTGATTTTCTACTACCAAAAGAGTTTAATTCCTAATTTCTAATATAAAAAAGTTGACTTTATTTCTTGCAATACTCTTTCCCCAGAATAATACTCACAGACTTAATAATATGGTTGCATAGCAAAACAATTTTTGAAAATGTTTTGAAGGTTTTTGTGGGAACAGAGGGCACATTCAGTTGTGCTCAGAGCTTACTCATGGCTTGTGCCTGTGTTCAGGTATTTTGCCTGTGCTGAGGGGAACCATACATAGTGCTAGGGAACAAACCAGTCAACTGTGTACATGGCAGTCAGTACCCACTGTACTATTTGTTTGCTTGCAATTTTGTAAGAAAATACTTTAAGCAATGAGTAAGTACTATTATAGTTCTTAACCTTTACAATTTATATAAATTCAAAGGTTTATCTTTTTATTTATAATATAAAACAAAAATTTTAAGTATTATTGTACTTCAAAATATATTTTGTATGAATATCCTAAATATTATTTCATATGGTTTTTTTATCTCATTTCACATGCAGTATTTATGGGGATATACTTTTCATAATGTATATTCTTACATATTTTAGAAATGGCAGAATTCTTATGAAATTTTATTATTATTGATGGAATCTACCAAGCTGTTTGTAGAACAATCCCCACTGATGATTCTTGACCAAACTGTTATTGGTTAAGTGCAAGATGCTGAGGATGTGATGCTGTTGAGGTCTATAGGGCCAGGAAGGGTTCCTGAACCCCCTCCTCCTGCCCAGATATGCTGTGGTCCTCCCGGGCTTTCCTCTGCAGAGCTCCTGGGTTCTTGTGCATCAGAAGTTGAACCACATTTTGGCTTGCACTCTGAGCATGCTGCTTAACCATTGAACTATGCCCTGGCTCCTGATATTTCTTAACTGGTTTGAAAGTAGTAAAACATGGTCATATCAGAAACTGCCCTCGTTTTCATAGCTTATTCACTGAGATTTTCTTTAGAAGGTAAATTGATGTCTAATCATAAATAAAACGTGTTAAGAGAATTCAAGTTCCCTGCTTCCTAAAATCTGAAATTTATTTTTATGTACAACTATTTAGTATATACTAATATATAAATCATCATTTAAAATTTATTAGATATGAATGCTAAGTTCAGCTGAAACTGTTGCATATTATAGTATATAGGCTAAAATGTACAACATTGGTTCAGAATATTCCTGAAATAAAATGATAATAAATTAAAGAAACTGGTTAATTGTATGACCACAATAAAAAATTTATAGTTTGTGTTTTAATTATGTCATTATAAGCAAGTGAAGAAAGTATGTTTGCAGCCCAACTGAATAATATATAGAGAAAGGAAAAGTCTTGAGAACTACTCTTGGACAAAAAAAAAAATCCTGCATCCTTAAGTAAATCTATTACAACCAATTTGAAACTAATTTAAATAAAATCTATGAGATAATTTAAGATCACAGAAATAATATTTATACTAATATCTCACTGCTTAAATTTAAGTACTGTAAGACCACAGGGTGGAATGAAATCATTATTTTCATCAATTTTTTTTTAATCTCATATATTTTTTATTTCGTTTTCAGCATTACAGCTAGGGTATGTAATATAAACCAGGTTTAAGTTTCTGTAGCTGAGAATATAAATAATATAAAAGGGACTGATTATTTCCCCCCCCTATTCTTGGACCAGAACTTAAGATCATTACAGTTTTATACTTTGGCTTTCACTAAAAGATACTTCATCTTTTTCAAAAAAACTTGCCATCAGATTGACCAATAAGGAAATATTCTAATCTGGTTACCTCTTTCTAAAGCTTCAGTACAAAGGATTAAATTTTGGAAATCTCCTTTCTCAAAGGCCCTTCTCAGAAATGGTAAACTAAAGGTAAGCACATAAATTAAAGATAATTGAAGATAGTGGTCCAAAGTGGACTTTTCCACTTTGCTTTGTTATTCAGAACTGTAATGAAATTACCTACCCTCCAAAAAAGTTTTAAAAAGATTCATTTCATGTCCTTCAGAGTTGCTCACTGTTAGATCTAGAAATAAACTTGTAATATTTATACAATGCCATTTACTTCTTACTTCTAAAATTATTTTCATCAACTCTTCTTTGTGTCACATCAGTTGTCCGTTGCAATCAGTATGACAGATAAGTTCATTCTCTTCTCATTTTGTGAAATTTTTAGTATTCTTCTGAATTATTTCAACATTTTTATATTTCATATAAATTTTTTCCTTAATCGTTTGCTCTAAAGTCTTTCCTGACATGTTCAATAATTTCTTTCTAACTTTGTTAACTTTTCCAGAATATATTGTTTTATTTTATGATATGCTAATATTTTAACCACCAATGTTATTCCTTTTATATGATTTTTTGGTTTACAGAATATGTCCAGTTTATGAATCTTATAGTAAATCTATAAGTGTATTAGTGGAATTGACATATTTATTTATATATTTGGAAATCTTCAATACAATTGGGATTAAGATAATATTTCTGTGATATTTCTTCTTACAAGTCATCTTTTTAGGGCCAGAGAGACAATACAGGGGGTAGGGCATTATCTTGCTAATGATTGATTTCCGGTTAACCTCCAGCACTCTTGGTTTCCTGAGTGACACCAGGAATAATGTCTGGGCACAAGGCCAAAAGCAAGTTCCTAATCATGAGTAGACATGGTCCAAAAAACCTTCCATTAAAAAATGAGATTTTATTCTAGGAACTTTCAGACATGAACTTCAATATATTTTTATAGGCAGAACGTGTTCTTATATAATGAAATTTATTTAACAATTATTATTTTGCCAGTAGATTTAAGTTACATAAAAATAAAAAAACACGAAATATAAAGGTGTGGAAGGTACAATAACTTAGTAAAGACATGCATTAAAAATTACTACTTATTTCAAATTACACATGAATATACATGTGTAATTGGAATACAGAATTTACAACTAACCCACATTGACACTTTTTTTGGGGACAGAAATGCAAAAGAGGTTAATATCTCTTTATAGGATCATTGAAAAGACAGAAATTAGAGAGTAGGTGTTGCCCTTTAGGAAGTTCTACATAGTAAAAAATGCTAATAGAATAAAATTTATCTATATATCTACCCAACTATATATACCTGATCTGTGCATATGTGTATGCAAGGGTGTACAATCAGATATATAATTAAATGTGTAAGCAAAATATTTTTGCTGTATTTCCACTGAAAAAAAATGTTATTTATTTAGAAAGAGATATAAAATGCCTGAAAATTTCGAATTCTGTAAGACACATATCTGAAAGCAACACAAGAATAACATACATAATACTGTATATTAAAATCCATAAAGGGAAATGTATTGTCTATACATGTTTAATTAAAATTTATTAAAATATTTTATCAATATTATTTGTATTTGTACTAATTATGGTAGCAAATGGAGTGTATACAATTGTCAAATTTCATCTTGAAATTGGTAAGAAATATGCACTTTATCCTTAAAAGCATTATTTAATAACATTAGATAGATTATGATAAAAATATTTAATAGTAAAATAAACATTTTATTTTTATTTTACCCATCACAACCCATCACAGCCCGTATCATCGACACCCACCCTGCAGCAGTTTTTTTCCTCAATCCGGCCCAGGTATGCTGGTCCAGAGACTCTCACACATGGGGCAGAGCTGTTCCTTGCTCTCCCCTGTGCACAGCCGTTCATGAGGCAGTCGGGAGGCATGGCGGATTCTAGCTCTGGCCCACCACCTTGGCAGAGCATCACAACAAGCCAACACCCACACACACACACACACACTCCACGGGCACCGCCATTTTTCACATTTGGACTTCCCTCTCGTCAGAACTCCACCCAGCAGACCAGCCCGTCACAGCCCGGCTTGCGCAGCCGCTTTGGCGGCGCGCCGGGTTCATCCATAAATGCTTTATTTGGAGGTGTTTAAAAGAGTTTGCCTCCCGCTCGGCAAGCCTGGCAAGCTTCTCGTGTTGTATTTGATATGCCAAATTCCAGTAACAATTATATTAGGTCATTCCCATGACCTAATATAATGGTTTGAGGCTCTTTATGTTCCTGTAGCAAGCCGATGCTCCTGGCTCTACTGGCATGAGACAGGACATATGGAGATATTACTGGTGCCCGCTCTAGCAAATAGATGATCAACGGGAAGATCGTGATCCTGAAAATAAACATTCTGAAATAATTGCATGATGCCATTTGTTTCTTTTTGGTGAAGAAATTGATCAGATGTATTTTAAAGCATATTTAATTATAAGCATTTTGGGGTATTAAGTACTCTTGATTGCTTGACTCTTATCATAATAATATGACATTCTTCACATCTACAAAAATTATTTGTTTTGAATAATTGTGTGCAGTCAATGCTAGAATACTAGCACTCTTGTGTTTAGCATAATTCCAATCTGATTATATCTTTATAATAAAAACACATGTCTTCAAAATTATTTAAGCTTTATTTAGTTTTCTTTAAAAGTTTTTGACAAACTATAAATTAGAAGTATATCCCCTGCCTTGTGAAATGACTATAAAATGTATACAGTTTTTCAAAAGTGAATAAATAAATACACGGAAACTGTATATTTTATATATATTGTATATGTATATATGTATATATATATATATAATATTTCCCCAAATAACACAGTTTGGTAAACCGGAAGTGTCACACAAACAAGTGTATAACATAGGGTTCTCTACTAATTATGTTTGATGTTCTCAGCCTTTGTGGAGTTATGCATCTGTAGAAAAGTTTGAATACACCTAATCATTAATTTTCATAGTATTTCCTGTCCTCCATTTTCTCTTTGAGAATCTCAACTATATTGATGCTATAGCTGTTGAAATTGTCTCTCAATTTTGGCAGTTCTGCTTCACTCTTTTTTTACAGTGTTCCTCTTTTACATTTCATTTTAGAAAATTTGTGCTGGTGTATCCTATTAGTTAATGTTTTATTGAGTTTTAAAATTCTTCCATGACAATGCCTAATTTACCAATGATCCCAGCAATGGTGTTATCTATTTCCTTTACATTTTGTTTGCTTTTAATATAAGATTTTAGACATTTTGTGAGTATCATACTTCTATATATTCCTATTTATTCTATGTTTTTCTTTCAGAGATTTTAATTTTAATGACTGTTAATTATTTTAAATACATTTTATGTGTATCCTAACAATTGAGACATATAAGTTCAGTTTTGGTTATTGCTTTATCAAATATGTTTTTTATTACACCTTTAATATTCCATTGAAAGTTACTTATAACTTTCAATACTTACTAAAGTACCCAGTTACTTTAGTAATAGGGACTTAGATAATTTAGTCTTAGATGAGGTTTTATGTATACTTTGCTAAGACTTAATATGCTTGTTACCCTTTGCTTTAGATGTAAGTTTTGTGAATTTCAAGTTTGTCTCATTTCTCTGTTTTTGTCTTCCCTTTTAATAGTGTACTTTGCTAAATACCTTATTATGGTTCTCCCTTTCATAGTTTATTTATCTATAATCCAGTTTATGCATCACATTTCTGATGACATTGTGATAAGGGATGAAGGCAGGAAAACACCTCTAAACATTATTTTGATTGTCCTATGTCTATTAATTGAGACCTTCACAGTGGTTTATAAATTCCTATCCACTGGACTAGAGTTAGAAAGGGAGAAATTTATTTTTTACGAGTAAAATAATCTTCACTTTCCCTTGGAGAGTAATCCTTTTTAATGATGAAAGCTCAGAGGATGTTCACATCTAGAGTTTTTCCCCTCTCTAGGCAGAACTGTAAGGGGATCTGAGTTCAGAATCTGTTAGGACATAAGAAGGTGAGGACCGTGAAATCATGCAGATCTCTACTCATGATTGAAATGACGGGTTTTTCTTTAATTACTCCAGATGAACCAATTATGTGTTGCTATTAGTTACTAGATTCACCAGCTCAGTTTCTCAACCATTTCTAATTCTGAGCAGTACTCAGAGTTAGTTTACTTATTTACTTGTTTGTTTATTTATTTTTTGTGTCATCCTCGACAACCCTCAGGAACTGTCAGTTCACTTAGGAATTACTCCTGGGGGGTACTGGGTTATTTAATCGGAATCTGCCCCTAGCAAGGCAAATGTCCTGCCTGCTGTACTATTCCCAGTAGGCAGGGTATATTCAAACTCCACGGTTCTGCATATTGTCTAATTTACTACCGTGGTGACACCTGTTGCTTTTTTAAAAAACAAAATTGGGAGATAAAACAGTCTCTTAATCAGACAGGTTGTCACTTCTCTTTACTTTGTGTTAGCACAATATTTTATAAAAATTAATCATGATGTATAGAGAAGGAATGATCATGAAAGGCTACCTGGTGCTAATCAATGTAAATCTAAAATTTCACTCTGGAATCAAGTACTGTCAAACGCATCTTTGACACACACCTCCAAGAAGGAACTATACTGAGCTTAAATGAGTCAATGTAAATAAAGAATGATATAAGTCATAAGCTCTGTACATGACATGTGTGTATGCCTCTCCTTTTTAAAATGCTATATCTCATGGTGGTATAATAAAATGTTTAATTAAACAAAAAAAAACAACACTCTGACTTTAAAGGAGTAGAAATGACAGCAATGTTCAAACAGCAATGAAAGATGAAAATGTTTTTGTTTTACCACCCAGGGAAACCTAAAACTATGGGATAAAAAAGAAAGATTGCAATATCTGAACACAAGATTTTGTTAAATAAAATGTATATTTGCGAGTACGAATGTGCATGGAAGAGATATTTTTGCCTTGGAAGAGTGTCTTCAAAAGTTGTTAGAAAGAAATAGTGAAAGAGCTGTGAAGCAAAATAAGATAGTTGTTCGATATAATAAATTGCAAACCTCTGTGATATAAATGTTAAATATCTATCTCTATTTTAGTTAATATTTTAAAATAATTTTAGGTTCTTAAAAACTATAAATTATTACAGAAAGCTTCTGTATATATATATATATATATATTAAACCCTGTTACAGACTTCCCTAATGTTAATTTATGCAGTCATAACAAATTTATCATAACTAGGAAGATAACGTTCAAATAATACTGTGCATATATTATTGCAACTTCACCAGAGTTTAAGTACATTTAATTTAAGAATTCACAATTACTATTGCAGTAGAAGTCCATATTGCACTGTCATTATAAGTAAATCACTTATTTTAAATTTCTAATGTCCATTGCTGTCCTTAATCCCAGTTATATACACTCATCTATTTACTATATAATCCTTTTAACGATGCTATTCAAATAGATTAATATAGCAGACAAAACATTAGGATTAGCTATTGAAAAAATCTATCATAACTCTATATTCATTTAATTAATTGTATATATCCATATTCTTGTTGATGAATAAGTTATAAGGTGTATTTACTACTATTTCCATCCTTTTTCTTTTTGTACTTTTGCCTAGTAAATTAAAGCAAAACTTTTTTTGTATAGCTTTTTTTTTCTTTACTTTGTTTGGAATTATGCAGGAGAATGACTTCTAGAATATATGGG
Organism: Cryptotis parvus; assembly: GCA_021461705.1. Taxonomy (NCBI): domain Eukaryota; kingdom Metazoa; phylum Chordata; class Mammalia; order Eulipotyphla; family Soricidae; genus Cryptotis; species Cryptotis parvus. Next base: position 12,953 of record JAJIBD010002116.1, on the reverse strand, counting down.
AATATGTACAATAGGAATTGTAAAAGAAATATTTCAGGTGACTTTATAGTTTGACATTAGTACTTGTAACATAGGGAGAAATAGACTTTTCTCACCATGAGTTCTAGTCAATAATTTTAGATATTTCAATAAATATGTGATAGCATTTAGTTTACATGATTAATAATGTAATATATATTTAAATGTTGTCTATATGTTCTCTTTAAAGTGTTTGCTAATCTCTTATTTGAAAATGTATTGTTGTTTTATTTGGGTTATTTAGTTGTCTGCTTTTTAATACTTTCTAAACAAATGTCTTATATGTTTTGGGAGCACCCTCTGTTTAGAGTAACTCAAGGCTCTGCACTCAGGGAGCACTTCTAGTGTTTGTGTGTGGGGTGGGTGGTGTGTTCATAAGCAGTGCAGAAAATACAAAACTCTGGGCCTGCTGTATACAAGGCAAGTAACTTACCACAATTAGTTAACTCTTAGCTATGAATAAATGTTTTTTATGATAAATATGTTTTGTAAATATTTTTTCATTGTTATTTATTTCAAAACTTTGTTTCCTGAAGTACAAAAATATTAATTTGTACTAAGTCAAATTTGTTCAATATTTTATAGTGTGAAATGTAATTTGATTTATATACAAATATAGTATGTATAATACATAAAAAATAAATACCTATCCAAGTTTATGAAGTTGGAAACTACTTTTATTTAAAAATATTTACAGTGATTATGGCTATAATTATAGTATATATTTGATTTACATATTTTCTATTTGACTTAAGTGAAAAAACTACATATTTGTGCAAGTATTTATGGTTTTTCTAGTTCAATTTGTGATTCTTTTCTCTCGTGTGAATTGTCTTTAAACTTTGTTAGATGTTAATTTTTTTAAAGACTTTTAACTTACTGAATCACCATAAGGCGTGAAGTTGTTTATGATTTTCAGTTTGAGCACCGGCATGAACATCAGTGTTAATTTCCTTCACCAGTGTCCCCAGTTTCCCTCCCACACACATCAGACTACCTCTACATTAGACATATTTCCTTTTCATAATTTATCAATATTATTACTAGAGCACCATGAGATGCACATAATGTATAAGGCTATGATGCGTATAGCTTAACCACATCAGCATGTAGTACTTGTCCAGAGCGCTCGCTTTCTCCTATCACTGTCATACTGGTCCCTTCTCAGCCTTTCCACCCTCCCCCACATTTTACTTATTTTCAGTTAGTTTTCTATTTTGCTTCTTTATAGCTTGAATATTAGTGTGATCATTCTCTGTCCCACTTTTCCTCAGATTCATTTCACTCAGTTTATACACTGCATGTCCATTCATGTACTGGCAAATTTCATTCATTTTTTCTAATGGATGCACAGTGTTTAGGGCTCCTCCTGACTGTATACAGGAGTCACTACAAAGAGTGCTCACAGAGCTGCATAGGGTACCAGGCATCTAACCAGAGTCAGCAGCATGGAGCCAGTAATATCTCTACAGCTCTGGAATGTTTTCATGTTTTAATGAGTGTGGTAAATAATGTATTCTTGTTTTTATATGTGTGTATAAAATATATATTTTCATTTCTTAATGTTTGGTGGAAGTTTGCAGTGATGCTCAGGGGTCACTCCTGTACTCAGGAACAATGTACCCAGGTATTTGACTATATGGGATGCCGAGGGTCACACCTGGGTCAGCCATGTGCAGAGCAAGTACCTACCTGCTGTGCTATCGCTCCAGCCCCTGCAGTAGAATTTCTTTCACACCTCCCTAACACGACTTAACCCAATAGAGCCTCGCAAGAAGCCAGAGGAACCCCCACACCATGAGGGACGCCATTTTCAACATAGGAACTACACAACTAGTCAGAACTCCACCAAAGAGAAAAGCTGATCTCTCCCCATTGCGGTTCATCAGTAAATGCACGAGATGTATATATTTATATACATATTTATATATGACTGGTTTTGGCATATTGAGTTTTACATATATATAGTTATATATAGTTATATATAGTTATATATACATATATATATATATATATATATATATATAGTTTTAGCATATCTCATTTGCCAAGGATCAAAAAATCAGATGGGCTGGACATGTAATGTGACTTGGAGATGACCGTTGGACTAGAGCTGTTACCTACTGGATCCCACAGGATGTCAAAAGATCACGTGGTAGCCCACCTACAAGATGGTCAGACTTCTTTGTCAAAACCCTGAACAGAACGGTTTGGGGCTCTTTGTAATCCTGGATCAAGCAGATGCCATTGGGATACAATGGCACGTGAGAGGGACAAATGGAAATATTACTGGCTCACGCCGAGCAAATAGATGAATAACAGGATGTCAAGTGACTAAGTCATTTATATATAAATATATATATATATTTGTGTTGTTTATATATTATTTATTTTTGTTTATATTGTTCTCAAACTTTGTTCAGTCTTGTGATATCGTTCCTAGTTACGTTCTTCAAGTTTGCTCTCTGAAGACTTGTCTTTTTGTGAGGAATTTCATCAGACTTTCTAGAAGTGTCATTTGTAACTATACTATTTCATTATTCCAATGGAAGTTACTGCTAAGGGAGTAAGATGAGATTTATTTATCCTAATTGAGTTATCAATAGTATTGTTGGGGAGCGTTTGGGAGTTAGGAGCCCAGATGGAGAGCTCAAGGCTGCCCTTAGCCCTTTACAGCCTCTCTAATTCCTTAGATGCCAACATTCTGCATAACAGTTCATTACTGTGCATGCCTGTTGTTTGAGGCTTACCTGCTGCTGCGCTACTACCTAACAAAGGAGGATAGGACACTCTGCTAGTCCAGCTGTTACTAGCTTAAAACATCAGGAAATATTTGCTTTTGTTTTATTCAAGAGCTTGGTTTCTGTCAGAAGTACTACCTGTCACCTCTTACTGAATTGTGACTTTCTACTGAAGACTGTTATTTTTGTCATCTCTTTCCTCCCCAGATGATTAGGTCTGGCAGCATTAATGGTAGCTGGTTTGTGCTGTGTCACTCTAGTGATCTTCCTCTTTTTTTTCTAATTCTGTGCCTTGACAATATAGCTTCAGACATATGTGCATCTCTCTCAAGCAAACCAGGCTGAGAGAAAGATGAGGATTTTTCTGTGATCTATAATTGAGTTCAGTTTTACTTTTGTGCAGGACTCTGACAGAGCCTATGAAGCATTTTGCCAGAGTCCCTTTATAAGAGTTTCAGCTAATTTTTTTAATCCAGGCTCAAATAAAAAATATTTTGTTCTTTGAAAGTCATAGGGTCTCATCAATTATTCCATATTTCCATTATAGTGAGAATGCAGTCAAGATGATACAAAGAAACGGGAATGAAGTGATGTGTGTATATGTATTTGATTCATAAAATACAAGAGATAGAATATATTTAGCCTCTGGTACATACTTTGGTAACTTGAGCTAGAGAATGCCTTAAATAAGTATAGTGGACAAAATAATTCTCATATCCATTTAGATATTAAATTAATTTTGAGGTTTGAATCCATAAAGGAACACGTTTCCTTCCAATATTATTCATAGTACATTTACTTTCTATAATTAGGGCAACAAATGTATGATATATAAAATAATTTTAATGTTTTTTGCTACTTTGAAACACAAGATGATTTCTTTCTATATAAGAGAAAAGATACTTAACAAATTTAAATAATTTTGGCACTTAGTTCATTTTCACAAATCATATATGCCACCACAATTTAAACTGTGCTATCTTCTTTTTTATTATATTTTACTATATTCTCTAAATTAGTAAGATTCAAATGACTATTAGCAGTTAACTTGGTGTAGGTAAACCCAGTTAAAATGTTTCCTTTTGGACTAGAGAGGTAGTATGGATGTAGGTGCTTATCTTCCTTACAGCCAAGTCGGGTTCCATCCCTGCATTACATACAGTCACACAAACCTTGTCGGAAGTAATTCCTGAGAGCAGAGCCATAAATAACCCCTAAGCATCAGTGGTTGTGGCCCAAAATCAAATAGAAAACTAATATTTCAACTTCCAAATATGAAATATGTATCCAATATTATAATATATAATCCAAGTTTTCTCACTATATACACATTCATGGACACTCACATACTCATACACATATACACAGCTATATAGTTATGGCATATATGGCCGATATATTGTATATAGTGTATATATGTTTTATGTGTGTATACACACATAGCTATACACACATATATGCATATGCATATGCATGTGCATGTGCATATGGCATGTGTATGTGTATGTGTAGATGTATGTGTTTGTGTATGTGTATGTGTGTGTGCTTGTGTATGTGTATGTGTGTGTGTTTGTGTATATGTGTTTGTGTATGTGTATGTTATGTGTATATGTATGTGTATGTGTATGTGTAGATGTATGTGTTTGTGTATGTGTATGTGTGTTTGTGTATGTGTATGTGTGTGTTTGTGTATGTGTATGTGTGTGTTTGTGTATGTGTTTGTGTATGTGTATGTCATGTGTATATGTATGTGTATGTGTATGTGCATGTGCATGTGCATGTGTGTGTATGTGTATAGGTATAGGTATAGGTATAGGTATAGGTATAGGTATAGGTATATGCATATGCATATGTGTGTATGTATATGTATATATGAACCTCAACACCACAGTTGTATATGCACACATATAACCACACTGGCTGTAGGGAGTTAGTTAGGTTTGGTTTTCGTGTCAGGGGATATAATAACGGACCCTCATGCATGTAAGGCACAGGCTAACAGTGCTTCCCCACTGACACCAGATACTTTTTTTCATTTTTTTGTATTATTTTTATTTTATTGATCAGTATGCCATACAGATAGTATGCTGTTCATGGTGGGGTTTCAGTCAGCATTCTCCAACACCAATCCTTCCACCAGTACACATTTCCAAACATCAATGTGCCCCTTTGCCCTCCTGCCACACCTCCTGACCCTCCAGTCAGCCTCTAGGGCAAGCCGTTTCCTTCTTTCTCCCTCCCTCTCTCTCTTTCTCTTCCTCTCTCTTTCTCCTCTCTCTCTCTCTCTCCCCTTTGGGCATTATGGTCAAAATACAGATACTGAGAGGGTTACCATGTTTGTTCTCTTATCTATTCTGCACTCAGTATCTTACAGTGGTCATTACCCACTACCTTTGTCATAGTGGTCCCTTCCCTATCCTAACTGCCTTTCCCCCAAGAGGTTGAAGCAATAACCAAAACCCCAGATATTATCGTTAATAAATTTGATTTTCTAGATCTATAATTAAAACCTGGCATGTGGAACCAGAGGTCCAGTACAACAGTAAATCACTTTCCTTGCTTTTGACCAATCCAGGTTCAATCCCCAGCACTGTTTGATCCTCTGGGACTGATCCCTAGGTGCAGCGTCAGAAAAAGATCTGAGCTTTTCTGGGTCTGGCTCAAAACAAAAATAAAGAAATAAAGCTAGCATGTACTAATTAAATATGAAAATCAAGCTTTGGAAGTATACAAAAGATACTGTATAAAAATGTGAATATTTTTATTAATCAGTCATTATTATTCTACTATGATCAACTACATATTGTTCTATGATTTATTCCCTTTTGTAAACTTTAATTTTATCTCTATGTAATATTGTGTAGTAGGTAATTAAGGATTCTAAGAAAAATAACTAAAATATTGTGACATTCTTGAGATAAATGTACTCGATATTCTTATTTTCAAAGCATGATGGAAGTTAGTATTTATGCCACTTTTCAATTGGTCACATTCATTGTAACATAATTGACAGAAATAGGACTTTAAAAAGATAACAAAGTTGTGATATACAAATTTATTTATATATTGCATAAAAATTGTAAGGGAGTTTAACATATAATTCTTTTCTTAAATATTTGTAATAAAATTGAGTGTGTTTACATTCTTTATCACTATAGACATACACTGTCTTAAACCATTCTTCATTATGATACACCAGACATTCATTCTGACAAATGAACATATGATTCATTTTATAACATAAACCTATTTGTTAATTCATAATTGATATGTAAAATAATAGGACGATTACACTTGAAGAAATGTGGCCCACTGCCAGCAATTTCTATCTTCATTGTCTATTCACCAACATCCACATAAAAAGGAGATGAAATTGAGAAATTCTTCATGGAACTGGAGGAGTTCTATAAAAAAAAAAATCACACCTACAAGATCATAGTCGGTGATTTTAATGCCAAGATTGAACCGAGAAGATCGGCTGAAGAACTCCACATCGGGACCCATGGCCTAGAATGGAAGAAACAGGGTGAGAGACTATCTGAGTTCATCATGTCCACCAAGACCATTCATGGGAACTCACAGTTCCAGAAGGCTGAAGTGAAACGTTGGACATGGCAATCTCCTGGGTGGACAGTTCCACAATGAAATTGACCACTGTCTTCCCGTTCATCATCGATTTGCTCGAGCGGGTCCCAATAACATCTCCATATGTCCTGTCTCATGCTAGTAGGAGCCCAAGGCATCTGCTTGCTCCAGGAACATAAGGAGCCCAATCCATTCCGGAATGAGGTCTATAATTGTTACTGGTATTTGGCATATATATCAAATACAACACGGGTAGATTGCCAGGCTCTGCCGTGCAGGTAGCATACTCTTGTAGGCATCTCTATGTCCAGCATTTATTGATGAACCTCGCGGCCGCAAGCGGCACGCTGGGCCGCGGCACTGATAGGCTGGTCTGCTGGGTGGAGATCTAACGAGAGAGAAGTCCGGATGTGGAAAATGGAGGCCCTCATGGAGTGGGAGGGTCGGTCTGGCTTGTTGCGAGGCTCTGCTGGGATGGTGGGGCCAGGACTAGAACCCACCATCCCTCCCGGGCACCTCGTGAGCGGCCGGTCACTGGGAGAGCCAGTAGCAGCTCTGCCCCCATGTCTGCGAGTCTCTGGACCGGCATAACTGAGCCGGATTTAAAAAAAAGACTGCTGCAGGGTGGAACTTCGATGAGCCGGGCACTGATAGGCTGGTCTGCTGGGTGGAGGTCTGACGACAGAGAAGTCCGGATGTGGAAAATGAAGGCCCTCATGGGAGTGGGAGGTCGTCTGGCTTGTTGCGAGGCTCGCAACAAGCCAGACAAGCAAAAAATTGACCACATCATCTTCAATCCACAGTTTTGTCTGACTGATGTTGCTGTCGTCCCCAAATTCCAAACAGAATTGGACCACCATTTCCTTCATACAAAATTCTAATTTCCCACAACAGGGAGAAAAGGCTGCAAATTTTAAGAAGAGAACTCCCCAGAATGACCACCAACTGGGAACTCTTTGGCACCATTGCAGTAACATGGGAAGAAACCATCATTGACGACATTTATGAAGAACAACCGACTGGTTCAGCACCTCCATGATTGTGCGAAGAATGCTGAGAAAGAGAAAGACACAAAAGGATGCCTGTCTTCAGAAACTCCCGAGCTCATTCGCCAACGTGGCAACGTGTGAGCCTCACGAGACCAAATGCTAAGGTCTAAACTTGCTAAACGGTGCAGAGAAGCAGTAAAAGAAGACCTCAAAGATAGAAGAGCAGAAATACTGCAAGATGCAGCAGAAGCCGGGAATAGCATTCGCACCACCCGCCTGTCCTTCACCAACTATAAAACCAAGATGACTGCCCTCCGACGCCCTGATGGATCTATCACATCTTCAGAAAGGCAATGGAGAAGATTATCCAGGACTTCTACTCAAATCTCTTTGATAGCCACATCCACCTGCCCACATACGAAATTCCGCAGGATGGATATGTCATTCCCAATGTTCTCCCTTCTGAAATCCGACATGCCATCTTGTCGGTAAAGAAGGAAACAGTACCAGGTACACACAAAGTCAGACCCGAACACCTGAAGAATCTGCCGTCGGTACAAATCAATACACTAGCTTGGCTCTTCACACGCTACCTGTCCAAATGCAAGGTACCCTCCCAATGGAAAACCAGCAGGACAGTTCTACTGTTCAAGAAGGGAGACATTCACAACATTGGCAACTATCGCCCCATCTGCCTGTTTTCCGTCATCTACAAGCTGTTTACATGAGTCATCCTCAACAGGATTGGCAGAACACTAGGTGGAGGACAACCATGCGAGCAAGCAGGTTTCCGGAAAGGATTCAGCACAATCGACCATATCCACACAGAAACCAAGCTCATTGAGGTTTGTAGGGAGTACAAGATGCCACTCTGTCTCATGTTCATTGATTTGCAGAAAGCTTTTGATTCTGTGGGGACTGAAGCAGTCATCGAAGCACTAGCCAAACAGGGTGTTCAAACCCAATACATCAAGATCCTTCGTGAGCTGTATTACGGATTCACCACCAGGATCTCACCATTCTACAAAGAAGTGATCATTGATGTCAAAAGAGGGGTTCGATAGGGTGATACCATTTCACCAAAACTCTTCAGCGCCACCCTCGAGAACATCATGTGACAAATAGGAATGGGAGGAATGGGAGTGAAGATAGATGGTAGGCAACTACACCACCTCTGCTTCGCTGATGATATCATTCTAATAACACCAAACATTAGCCAAGCGGCACAAATGCTGGCTGACTTTGACCGAGAATGTGGAAAGATAGGTCTACAGCTGAATCTAAAGAAAACCATGTTTATGAAAAATGAAGTAGTTCCAGAGGCCCCATTCATTCTCGATGGAACCAACATCTCTAAATGCAGCAGTTATGTGTACCTAGGTGGAGAATTCAACATGATGAGCAACCTAAAACCTGAGCTGCGCAGGAGGAAGAGAGCGGCATGGAATGCCATCAAAGGCATCAAAGAAATAGCTAAAAGGACAAAGAACCTCTGGCTCCGGGCACATCTCTTTGACTCCACCGTTCTCCCTGTATTAACATATGCCTCAGAGACCTGGGCCCTACAAAAGCAGGATGAAAATGCTATTCGGGTCTCCCAGAGAGGAATCGAAAGAGCTATGCTTGGAATATCACGCCTCACTCAAGTGAGAGAAGGAATCCGGAGTTCTGACCTCCGTCGCTATTCCAGAATCAGGGACTGTGTCTCATTTGCCAAGGCATCAAAAATCAGATGAGCTGGACATGTAATGCGATTTGGAGACAACCGCTGGACTAGAGCCGTTACCAACTGGATCCCATGGGATGTCAAAAGATCACGTGGCCGCCCACCTACAAGATGGTCAGACTTCCTTGTCAAGACCCTGAAGGAATGGTTTGAGGCTCTTCATATTCCTGAATCAACCAGATGCTATTGGGCTACATTGTCACGTGATAGGGTCCAATGGAAATTTTATTGGCACCCACTCGAGCAAATCGATGAATAACGGGATTCAAGTGATGTAAAATAATAAAAGACTTTGAAAACAGAAAAGAGGGATTCATAAACAAGACTTTCTGATATTCAGAAAATGTTAGCTTCACATTTACACAGGTACATCCGGCAGAGCAGAAACCAGCTTTCCCCGTTGAACCCCCCTGCACTCCATGGACCACGAGGGCAACTTCCGGACCTGAGTCCACAATCCCGATGGAGCCTCGGAGGAGGCCAGAGAAACTCCCACACCTTGCTGGCAGCGATCTGTGTCACAATCCACACTCTGCAGCTGGTAAGATCTCCCCCCCAGCATATTAATCCACTCTCCAGCCCACAGATTAATCCAGTCTCCAGCCCAGCTTGTCAGAAACCCAGCCTACAAGGACCCGCCCTGCAGAGACCCGCCCTTCAGAGGAGAGTATTTCAAACCCAGGAATGCTTGAGCCTCAGACACAGGTACACCCGGCAGAGCAGAAACCAGCTTTCCCGTTGCAGCGCGGCCGCTGTGGGCACTGCGATTTACCTCCAAACTACCACAAATATTCTACCCACCCCTCTGAGAGAGCCCCACAAAGTAATGAGAATATAGTGCCCGCATGGCAGAGCCTGGCAAGCTGTCCGATGCGTGTTCGATATGCCAAACCCAGTAACAAAAATGTTTATTTTCCTGACCCCGAAAGAGCCCTTAATGCGGCAGCAGTAAGAAAGGCAAACAAGCAGTGCCTGATAAAATTTCACGGCTGTCCTAGGCTGCCAAGCGAAGAAGGACTAAAATGACTGTCTGTACTTTCAATGCATGTACACTGGCATCGGAAGCATATATTGAGGATCTGATGCTGCAAGCAAGAAAGATCAAGTGCGACATCATTGGTCTGACTGAGACGAGGAGGCGTCAGTCGCATCATGCTGTATTTGACACCGGAGAAGAATTGTTCCTTGGAACATGTGATGAAAGAGGCGTCGGTGGCATTGGTGTCCTTGTCAACACGAACATGGCTGTCAACATTGATTCATTTGAATGCCTAACAAACCGAATAGGGCGATTACACTTGAGGAGATGTGGCCCACTGCCAGCAATTTCTATCTTCATTGTCTATGCACCAACATCCACATACAAAGAAGATGAAATTGAGAAATTCTACATGGAATTGGAGGAGTTCTATAAAAAAAGATCACACCTTCTACAAGATCATAGTCGGTGATTTTAATGCCAAGATAGGACCGAGAAGATCGGCTGAAGAACTCCACATCGGGACCCATGGCCTAGAATGGAGCGAACAGGGTGAGAGACTATCTGAGTTCATCATGTCCACCAAGACTATTCATGGGAACTCACAGTTTCAGAAGGCTGAAGCGAAGGCGTTGGACATGGGAATCTCCTGGTGGACAGTTCCACAATGAAATTGACCACATCATCTTCAATCGGCGGTTTTGTCTGACCCGATGTTGCTGTCGTCCCCCAAATTCCAGACAGGATCGGACCACCGTCTCCCTTCGTGCAAAATTCTACTTCCCGTAGCGGGGAGAAAAGGCTGCAAAGTTTAAGAAGAGAGACTCCCAGAGCGACCACCAACTGGGAACTCTTTGGCACCATTGCGGCAACATGGGAAGATACCATCATTGATGACATCGATGAAGAATACAACCGACTGGTTCAGCACCTCCATGATTGTGCGAAGAATGCCGAGAGAGAGAGAAAAAGACACAAAGGGCGGCTTGTCTTCAGAAACTCTTGAGCTCATTCGCCAGCGTGGCAAGGCGCGAGCCTCAGGAGACCAAATGCTAACGTCCAAGCTTGCTAAACAGTGCAGAGAAGCGATAAAAGCAGACCTCAAAGACAGAAGAGCAGAAATACTGGAAGATGCAGCAGAAGCCGGGAAAAGTATTCGCACTGCCCGCCTGTCCTTCGCCAACTATAAGACCAAGATGACTGCCCTCCGACGCCCTGATGGATCTATCACATCTTCCAGAAAGGCAATGGAGAAGATTATCCAGGACTTCTACTCAAATCTCTTTGATAGCCACATCCACCTGCCCACATACCAAATTCCACAGGATGGATATGTCATTCCCAACGTTCTCCCTTCTGAAATCCGACATGCCATCTCATCGGTAAAGAAGGGAACAGCACCAGGCCCAGACAAAGTCAGACCCGAACATCTGAAGAATCTGCCATCGGTGCTCATCAATACACTAGCTCGGCTCTTCACCACGCTACCTGTCCGAATGCAAGGTGCCCTCCCAATGGAAAACCAGCAGGACAGTTCTACTGTTCAAGAAGGGGAGACATTCACGACATCGGCAACTATCGCCCCATCTGCCTGTTGTCTGTCATCTACAAGCTGTTTACACGAGTCATCCTGAACAGGATTAGCAGAACACTAGATGAAGGTCAACCATGCGAGCAAGCAGGTTTCCGGAAAGGATTCAGCACAATCGACCATATCCACACAGTAACCAAGCTCATTGAGGTTTGTAGGGAGTACAAAGATGCCGCTCTGTCTCACGTTCATTGATTTACAGAAAGCCTTTGATTCTGTGGAGACTGAAGCAGTCATCGAAGCCCTAGTCAAACAGGGTGTTCAAACCCAATACATCAAGATCCTTCGTGAGCTGTATTACGGATTCACCACCAGGATCTCACCATTCTACAAAGAAGTGATCATTGATGTCAAAAGGGGGGTTCGACAGGGGTGATACCATCTCACCAAAACTCTTCAGTGCCACCCTCGAGAACATCATGAGACAATTAGAATGGGAAGGAATGGGAGTGAAGATAGATGGTCGGCAACTACACCACCTCCGCTTCGCTGATGACATCGTTCTAATAACACCAAACATTAGCCAAGCGGCACAAATGCTGGCTGACTTTGACCGAGAATGTGGAAAGGTAGGTCTACAGCTGAATCTGAAGAAAACTATGTTCATGAGAAATGAACTAGTTCCAGAGGCCCCATTCACTCTCAATGGAACAAACATCTCTGAATGCAGCAGTTATGTGTACCTAGGTCGAGAAGTCAACATGATGAATGACCTAAAACCTGAGCTGCGCCAGGAGGAAGAGAGCGGCATGGAATGCCTTCAAAGGCATCGAAGAAATAGCTAAAAGGACAAAAGAACCTCCGGCTCCGGGCACATCTCTTCGACTCCACCGTTCTCCCTGCATTAACATACGCCTCAGAGACCTGGGCCCTACGAAAGCAGGATGAGGAATGCTATTCGGGTCTCCCAGAGAGGCATCGAAAGAGCTATGCTTGGAATATCACGTCTCACTCAAGTGAGAGAAGGAATCCGGAGTTCTGACCTCCGTCGCTATTCCAGAATCAGGGGCGCTGTCTCGTTTGCCAAGGCATCGAAAATCAGATGGGCTGGACATGTAATGCGATTTGGAGACAACCGCTGGACTAGAGCCGTTACCGACTGGATCCCACGGGATGTCAAAAGATCACGTGGCCGCCCACCTACAAGATGGTCAGACTTCCTTGTTAAGACCCTGAAGGAACGGTTTGAGGCTCTTCATATTCCTGAATCAACCAGATGCCATTGGGCTACATTGGCACGTGATAGGGTCCAATGGAAATGTTACTGGCGCCCGCTCGAGCAAATCGATGAGTAACGGGTTCAAGTGATCAAGTGATCAAGTGA
>JAJIBD010002115.1:0-29409 GCA_021461705.1 Cryptotis parvus | reverse complement strand
CTCCTCCTCCTCCTCCTCCCTCCTCCCTCCCTCCTCCTTCTCCTCCTCCTTCCTCTGTGTCCTAATCAGCCTTACTGTCCATGATTTGAGGAGGGACAGTCCCATTTTATTATTTTCCTACAGTGTTAGAATATAGAGGCAAGGGAAGGAAGATTTTTCACCTTTTTTCTTTTTCTTTCTTTTTTTTTTTTTTTTTTTTGGTGCCAGACACAATGATCTAATCTTTTCAAAATGGTTTCCCTTCTGGGTATGCATTCGGTTAGCTCCGCTTTTCCCTCATTGTTTTCCTAAATATGATGTAGTAATTGTACACTAGAATTACATAGCTTTTATACAAATTGAATTTCAAGTTTTTCACATATTTGAAAACATCAACTCTATTATGGAAACCATATTCTCAAGGAATAAACACTGATGGGAAATATGTTTGAAATATAAATAAGCCAGTGACTGTTTCTAAAACTACATTCATTTCATTGTAATCATTTAAATAGATCAACAGTCCAAGATCCAGTTTATGAAATAATCACTCAGACTAGAAAGCTTGATTTATAGGAAGGTTTGTGTCCCTTGATGATATCTTGCTTTTGCTAAACCCTTGCTCCTTTCCCTTGCTTTTATGGTTTATAATTTCTCCACTGTATTATCAGCTGGATTTAAGGCCCGGCCTGCTTAAGACTTGTCTAATCTTTTCACACCACATGTGGAGAATTTTGAATTAGGTTTTGGGGGTCCTCTACGATGTTGTTAAGGCAGTTTAATCTTAGAGGATGTTAAGATGGACTTCTTATTGACTTGAAGCTTGAATTAGAATGGGAAGCCTATTTGCCAGACCACAACTCAAAAAATTATCCACAAAATCCTTTGTACTTAAGAGTTGTAAGTAATGTTCTTAGTTCATTATATTTTTTGGCACTGTAAAGATGTGCTAAAGCTACCTCTAAGTTGAGAGAATATAGAATATATTTTCTTGAGGTATAAACATTTGATCTTTTTCTTGTTTCTCAGGGCTTTTAGGGGTCATATCTGGGCATGCTTTGGGGTTACTCCTGGCTCTGCACTCAGGAACTATTCCTGTGGTTCTTGTGGGGTACCAACTGGGACGCCAGGGACTGAATCAGGTAGGCCATATGCAAAGGCGAAAGTCCAACCTGCTGTACTTTTGCTCTGGCCCACATTTGATTTTTTCTTAAATGAAGTGTTTTTAAACTCTGAGCAAAAAAAAAAAAATAGAGATGTCTAAATATTACATTTCTGAACATGATGACCTATGTCACAGGAGAAACTTTTTAATTCTTAAAGTCTCAGTTTCCTCAGCTGTTAATTAGCGACCCGATTTATTCCTCCTCTTACTATATGAAGATGAGATATGAAGGTATATGGGAACACCCTGACTCTTTTCTAGAATGTAGTAGGGCCATCATAGAGAGAAGCTTCCACCTCTAAAAAGTTCAAATGCTGATATAATTTCAACTGCCCTGCACTTACAAAATTGAAAATTAAGTAATCATTGTCATTAAGGCAAATATAAAGCATTATTAGCACTGTGTAGCTGGTTTGATTTCTATACAGTCAGCTATTTAAGATTTTTCTAACTTCCTCCCTCATTATTCTCTTCTTATAATTTATGAGACTGTTGTAGACTGATCTATACTCTTAATTTTACCTACCATGCATCTTTGCGTCATAACTAAATTTTAAAGCCACTTGACCTACTATTCTTTGAAATGCGCATTAGCATTGTCATTCATGATTATCAGGTTGTTCCAAAAGGTGCAGGCAGAGTTTGATTCGGATTTAACGGTGTGACGGGATACTTAGTGCCATATTGATTTCATCATGATTTTATAAGTTAAGCCAAATAAGTCAGGCTTTCCAGCTAATTTCCCTTCTACATGAACAATTTATAATTATTACCTGTCTTAGCAGGTAATTTAGGTGAATTCATAACCCCAGTCATGGGTTTGACCTAGGCCAGTCAACAATGACCAAGATGTATGGTCATTTAAATGGCTAGACATGACTACTAAACAGAGCACAGGGGAATCCATCTGTATTGGTAGAATACAGATGCTGATATCATTTGCATAACATAAATATGGTCATTACATAAATATGGTCTCAGATACCAAAAAACATAAAATGGGAGATTCTAAAAGCTTATGGTTTGTCATCCTTATCAATAGAAGGTTTAACATGACAACCCTTTAATGTATGTTCTGTAATCCATAGTCTGGAGGGGAAGGAAAAGAGAAAGAGAGAGAAAGGGAAAGAAATAAAGAACCTGCCATGGAGGAGGGCTGGGGGGGAGGGGGAGGGAACTGGGGACGTTGGTGGTGGAAGATGGGCACTGGTGGCAGGATGGGTGCTGGAACACTGTATGACCAAAACCCAAATATGAACTTTTTAATTGTATATCTTTGTAATTGTAAAAATTAAAAAAAAGAAAAAAAATAGAAGGTTAAAATAATCTATTTAGATTTAGTAGTAAATTAGCAAGGTATTCTTTTTTTTCAAATTCATTTTAATTTTATTTATGAAAATTATGTGTAAACCGGGCTCGTCACGATGGAGGGGGAAGGGGTGACCACGCCTCCGTCTGGCGACTTCCCAGTGCTTCCCGCCTCTTGGAGCCGCCTACCTGGGCATCCAGAGTCCTGCAGACGGCTCGGGAGGCGGGAGCCGGCTCGCGCCGGGCCTCAGCTGACTATGGAACCCCGAGGAGGGCAGATGGGCTTTGGGAGTGGGCCCGTCGCCTCGGGGGTCCTGGAAGCAGCCGGATGGGACTCGTCCATCACACTAGCCACCATTTTCGTTGTCCAGACGCTGGGAAAATGTCCCACGACCAGAGGACCAGCAAAGCCGGTTCGAGCCCAGGTCGCGCGGCCGCAGCTGCGCGCTGGCCACTAGGGTGGTGAAACAATGATGTTTTTTGGTACACTGCATTCCGCGAACAGCAGGAGGGTTTGCTGAGAGGGAGATATACAGAGGAAGGAGATGACATATAGAGGCCCGCCGGGTGGTTTGGGATTCGGGGGGAGGGAGACAGGACGTTGATGATGGGAGATGGGTTCGGGTGGAGGGTGCATCTTGGAACCCTGTGGAGCCAGGATTCCACATGAGCATCCTTCAATTAAAAAAAGGAGAAAAGGTGGAATAAATAAATAAATAAATAAATATATATCTGCAGGGCTAGCCACAATGTGTAAAGAAGAGGGAGAGAGATGCAGAGATAGAGAGAAAGAGAGGGAAGCAGGGCTACCTGCTATTAAGGCAGCCTGGGGTGAGTGGGAGGGGGGTACATTGGTGGTGGAAATGGGGAACTGGTGGAGGGATGGGTGCTGGAATACTGTATTACCAAGAACCAATTGCACCTTTGTAATTGTATGTCTCACGGTGGTATAATAAAGAATAAAAAAAAAGAAAATTATGTGTAAGAACACATAGAAGCAATATTTACACAATTTTATTTTTTTTCTCTTTTATTTCTTTTTTTTAAAAATTTTTTATTGTACCACTGTGAAACATACAATTACAAAGGTGTTCATAATTGGTTCTTGGTAATAATATACCAGCACCCATCCCCTCCACCAGTGCCCCCATTTCCACCACCAATGTATCCCACCTCCTCCGCCCACCCCCATGGTGCCTTAATAGCAGGTACCCCTGTTTCCTCTCTTTTCTCTCTCTGTCTCTCTGTTTCTGCATCTCTTTCCCTCTTATTTTTACACATTGTGGTTAGCACTGCAGATATTTAGAGTTTATCACTTAAGTCTCTTTGTGTATATTCAATGGTGAGTTTTAATCTGCCATTACCGCTTTCCCACATTTAGTAAAACACTGGTATCTATTTATGTCGTATTAATGAATGCAGTCATTCTATATCTGTCCTTTTCCTTCTGACTAATTTCACTCAGCATGATAGTCTCCATGTCCATCCATTTGCAGGTAAATTTCATAATTTCATCTTTCTGACAGCCGCATAGTATTCCATAGTGTAGATGAACCACAGTTTCTTTAGCCAGTCCTCTGTTCTCGGGCATTTAGGTTGTTTCCAGATTCTAGCTATAGTGAATAGCGCAGAGATGAATAAAGAAGTACAGATAGTGTTTCTGCTATGTGCTTTTTGGTTTCTCGGGTATATTCCCAGGAGTGCTATTGCTGAATCAAATGGGAGCTCAATATCTAGTTTTTGGAGGAATGCCCACATTGTTTCCAAAAGGGCTGGACCAGTCGGCACTCCCACCAACAGAGGATGAGAGTCCCTTTTTTTCCCCACATCCACACCAGCACTGGTTGTTCTTGCTGTTTTGGATGTGTAGCAAGGTATTCTGACTTTTAGAATAACATAAATAAATTAATATAAAAGAATAATGGGTTAATTGGGACAATAGTTTGTTTTACTGCTACTACAAGAGTGTCGGGCGCGCCGGGTCCCGACAGTGCCGGGAAGCGAAGTTCCCTTCTACCTCCGGAGCCGGCGAGGAATGGATGAGCACTCAGGGGTTCCGATGAGGTTTTAAAAGACTTTACTTATCACAGGTTCAGGCATACAAATCAGCAAAAGGAAAAACCCGATGCTTAGGATTCCAGGCTAGAACCCCAGCCACGTGTAGGCCAAGATGGCGACCACCACGTGTATAGGCTTTGGGAAAGGAGAAGAACACTTCCAAGCAGGGCGACCGCTCACAGCGAGCACCAGCCCCCAAAGAAGCGGGAGAGTGAAAACCGGCTAGTTTATACCCATGCAACTCAGGCCTTCCTCCCATTGTTATGGAAAGCAGGGGAGGTTAAATGTCCTTAGATAATCCCTCCCTGCACCTCACCTAGGCCCTTTAGTATGCTAATGTTTTGAGCCAAATGCCCTTAAAGGAGTCCTGCAACACAAGAGTACAAAGATAATTTAGTCCCCCTGAATATTTTCATTTATCTATCCATCAACCCATATAAAATGATTATTTCTACTAAGTTCTAGACTTGCACTGTTCAGTATAGTGACAATTATTTATTCTAATTTAAGTATGCTGATATAATTTTAAATTTTAATCTCTCAGGCCGCAGACATATTTCAGCTATAAATAGCAAATAAAATTTAGGAAAATTTAAAACTAGAAAGTATATTCTTAACCTTTTAAATTACATTTCAAGTATACGTACATACACATGTGAATGCATACATGTACATATATGTATGTATATGTGTATATACACACACATATGATGATTTGGTGCTGTACCAGACATCACATGAAAGAGTTTCAGTACTAAAGAATGTTTTAATGAATAGTACTAGCTGAAACTCAATACCAATAATGATAATACAAACACAAGTCAGACACTACCCTGACTCTCAAGTAATCTAGTGGATACTGTGTCAATCATATCACACTTATAACCTATTAGTTATCATTGTTTAAAATGCCAGTGTGCATTGAATTAATGGAAAATAATTATTTGTGAAAGATGACAATATTTAGATCTAACTAACTCTTAGAGTAGATATTTAGGGTTCATCATTTTTTTTTTTAATTTTTTAGGCGACACCTGGTGTTGTTCAATACTCCTGTCTCTGCACTAAGCGACCACTCCTGATGGGGTTGGGGAGTCACATGGGTGTCAGGAATTAAACCCAGGTTGGACCACATGCCAGGCCAATGCCTTATCCTCTGTACTATTTTTTCTAGCCCTTCATCAAAAAGGTTTTTTTTAACTTAAATGACATCCAAGTATCTTTCAAAGCACAATTAAAGAGGAAAGGCAAAATTTACCTGTTGCACTAAACAGTGCTGCTACATAAATTTTATTTTCCTACAAAACTTCTAATGACACACTATTATTCTTTTACTTTGCATACACGCATAACTTGTATTCCACTTTTACAACCCAGTATCAAGAGAAGATATCTATTGGTGAGGTATTTTATGGGGGAAATATTCATTTCTCTTTAACAGAATAAGAATGAAGTCAGAGGACATGAAAGTGTCATATTAGTAATTAGAATTTTGGAGGTGGGCCTATTTATCTAACGTAAGATAAAGAGATTGCTTTGGGTTTAGTTCACTAATCTGGCTACCAGCCTGAATAGAATTAAAAGGAGATTTTGTGTTGAAACCTAGTTGGAACAAAAGACTTGAACTTCTTCACAAATTGTGTTATCTTGTGGGGGCAGCCAAATAAAACCTGACTACAAAGATCAAGTTACCGCAGTTTTCTGAGAACGCCTTTGATTCTACTAGAAGTAGCCAATGTAAAGAGTGAAGAAAAGATGGAAAGGAAATATGATGTTTTTATGTTTGTATTGATAGACTGCTTTAGATATAAGTTTATATGTAGTTCATTTGCATTTATTGATATCTTATCACATAATTTGCATAATATTCATTTATATATGGATTTAACATCATATCTAAATCATATGCATATAATGTTCATGTCTATTTATTGATTATTTTAGATGTAAATGTTCTCAATGCAGTTTATATTACTTATTGAGCACCTATTAGGTAATAAACTACCTATAAGGGGCTGAGGTAGAGATAAAATACTATAACCTTACATATATACATATATATACATATATATATATATGAAAAGAAAATAGGGTATCAGATAGATAGCTTTAAGGGATTTAAATACATGTATGACAGAGGCTGCCCTTGTTGGATTCCTAATCTTGGACATGATGTTTCTAATCAAATTGTATATTTAGATTTTTTAATCATATATTGGGATCAAATTTGTTTCCTCTTTTATTTCCTAAAGTTAGAGTTACATGATATTAGTTTAGAATATGGTATCATTTAACTGATGTTTATATATATGAATATATATATATATATAAAAACATGGATTTTGAATTCTAGCTGAAACATGATAGTATATTTTAGAAAGTGCATTAAAAATTAACAGTTAGTTTTATATGATTCCTGTTCAGAATAAAGAATTAAAATTAAATCACTGTTTTATGGAGTCTCTTAATTGAAAATGATATTCTGCCTGTTAGGTTGAATGGAAAATATTACATTTGTCACCAAAAATCAATAATATAGCTTTAGCTTTTATCCTCTCATTCTAATATTCCTTTATTATTATATTATTTTAATAAAAATTTTACTTATTTTTTGAAAGTATCTAGAGGAGAAGATCCCTCAGCTTTGCCTAATCTATGAAAACTTCTATTCTATTTCAGCCTTCCCATCACAGGAATGTGAATTATATTTGATAGGAGTTAAGTTGGGTCAGAATTTCTGGTCACAAATATTTGATCAATACAGGGGAATGTCATGTTGAAATAGAAATATTGTTGAAGGGTGATTTTATTCAGAACTGTTTCATGTCATAGCTGTCAAGATCTGGTTAAAAGAGTCTCCATTAACATTTAGAGGAGAGGTCAGAGAGATAGGTCATTGGCTAGGGTGTTTGCCTTGCATGTGGCTGATCTAGGTTCAATCCTGGAACCCCCTGATTACTGCCAGGAATGATCACTGAGTATAGAGCCTGGAGTAAACCCTGAGCACCACTGTGGCTGAAAAATAAATTTTAAAGAGAATAAAAAAATGTTTAAAGGGAGATGATCATAGGTGTTACATAAGATGAAGGTCAACTAGTGGAGTGCTTAGCCCATGTTTAATTCAGATAACTGCTCCATAATCTATGTCCCAGTTATTCCAAATGAATGGAGAGTGCAAGGTCATTAAACTCAGGAATGAGGAAGTCAAACTGCATTTAAATTCTGGCTTTTTCCTCTTGCCCGCTATCTCCTTGTTTTGCTAAACCTCCATTCCCTCACATATAAAATGGAGATGTCTGGCTGGGATGTTGCAAAGCGTAAAAGAAAATCTGTAAAGCAGTGCACAACAGTACATCCTCAGATAATTTTCCCGAAGATTAAATGAGGTGATTAGCACAAAATACTTAGCCTGCTCTCTGGCATTCTTTGTCAGCCCTCAGTAGATGCCAACTTTTATAATTGTATGTTCCTATATTTCTGGCTTCTAATTATCCCGTAGGTAATCATGTTCCCTAACACTGAACATAATTTCCTCATTTCTATCTTTGTGTTTGTGCTTTTCACACGTGTTTAAAATATTCTCCCTTCAGACTAAGTCAGGAGGCTTTTCCATTTCTATTTTGAGGTTTTATTTAAGATTTCTGAGATCAGAAAACCTATACTGGTTAATTCAACCATGAACCAACATTTTAATATGCATAAACAATTTCACTCATCCCAAATTGGTTTGAATTAACATGTCATTCATTCATTCATTCATTCATCCATTCATCCATCCATCCATCCATCCATCCATTCATTCATTCATTCACTTCTTGTTTTATTCAGTGAATATCTAGCATGCATTCCCTATGGGTACATTTTATTTCTCAGGACTGGGAATTGATCAGTAGAAAAGACAAGTAGTTCTCCCCTGGAGGCCTGTATTCCTATGATGGAGTATTTAATAAACAGAAGTAAAGCATGCAAAAAAAAATAAAGAAAAAGAAAATCGGGGAGGTCTTTCTCAAGACAAGTCTTTTAAGTGGCCAAGTAAATGATGAATTTGGAGAGGCTCCCATAGAAATCTAGGGTGACTTCTCAGGCAGAGCAAACAACAAGTGTCAAATAGCAGGAGACGCAGACCCAGAACCAGAAAAGGAAAGGCAGAGTGGGCAAGGAGCGTGTGTTGGGATAAGAAAACTAGAGAGTAAACTGGCCAGTATATGTAGTTGAGAAGAAACAGGAGCAGGGGAGGATGGGGAGGGATCGCATCAGAATTCTCTTATTGTAATGTTGTTTAGCATTGTGGAAAGTGTTTGGGTTATATATTTTTTTTTCACTGTGCTGTGAGCTCAAAGTACCCAAAAATCCTTTGAACATAAATATAAAAGAAAATGTCACAGACTGCTAGGTCAACGGCCAATACAAGACAGTGGCAAAGCAGAGCCTTTGTTAACAAAAGCCTGTGAGTGTTCTCATGATGGAAACTGTGAAGTATTTGTGTCCTACACTTCCCTAGAGAACACACCAAGAGACATGCTGGCCATGCAGCCTGACAAATGTGTGTCAGTCATAGTGGTTGCGTCATAGAACACCTCCTGCTCTCAGTACGGTGCAATTTGATGTGGCTGGGACTGGGAAGAATTGACTGAAGACCTCAGATCTGCAGCCTTGTCTTTTAGCTGCCAAAATTTTTGAGGAAACATTCCAAAAGCATCCAGTTAGTGCCAAAATAAATGTTAGCCCTGAACCAGCTTGTTTTTTGATAGGTACTTTGACTGTGTTCATTATACAGGAAATGTAATTCCAATGGGATTTCACTCAGGGATGCTCCAGTGATTGAATCTGATTTCTGTTCAGAGACTGCACCAGAATTTGACTAGCAGAAGCCTGGCTCAGGCCGAGGCAGGGCTAGAAAAATTCAGGCTTGCTTTTCAACATCAATAGTTCTCTTTCTCAGGCTTTACCTCTCTTAGGGGCAATATATATCCATCCTCTGTTAATGCATTGAGTCAAGAATATAAAACACTTATTCTACAATCTGAAACATGACATGAAATTCAAAAAGAGCCTTTGAAAGTCAATCCCAATCATTGAGTTTTACAAAGAATAGACTTAATTCAGAGCACGTAAGACCAGTCACAGGATGGGCCCATACTGAGTGGTGTCATGAAACCTGTATCTAGATCCCTAATCTGCTTTCTTTAGGACAAATGACTCTTCTTACAAACATGATGGCTTCTTATCTCTGAAAATGGACACAGTACTACAGCAATCAGCAAAAGGTCTGGTTTCTAGCCCAAAATGTTTTCTGTAGTTGGCCACATAATTTTTAGGACATCATTAACCTTTTCTGATTCTCAGTTATCTTTTCAAAAACAGAAATCACAGTGTCAGTATTAGTTCCTTGGTACTGTTATAACAAAAGCCAACAACTAAGTGACTGAAAAACACCCAGATATTTATTTTTGAACAGTTTTGTCAATCAGGAATGAGTTGTTCACAGAGCCATGCCCCTCTGGAGATTCTGGGAGTGTATTTTCTAATATCCCGGTGTTTCCTGGTGCTCCCCACTGCTGAGCTACTCCCTTCCGCCTCCCGTATCTGCCTTATCCCCTCTGTGCCAGGAGCCCAATGTCTCTTTTTGTAAAGATACTTGATTTGTTGTGCTTTGGGACCATCAAATCCATTATGATTTTATTTTAATTTAATTGATACCAGAACCTTTCTGAGTTCACATGAAATTTGGGCAGTGGAAGTACTATTTAATCGAACAGATAAACTGTCCTATAATTAAAGTGAAATTGGAAGATTCAAAATAATTTGAATGAGATTGAGCAAACTATGAAATATTTACATATAGATAGCATATCTTTTATGTATAGGGACTTCATGTCTACGTAGATATATTTTATATGCATACATATATATATATTCTTGCATATATATATTCTTAATGTATTTAGATACATTAAAATGTATTTACGGGCCAGATCGATAGCCCAACGGGTAGGGCGTTTGCCTTGCATACAGCTGGCCCATGCCGGCCAGTGTTCGATCCCCGGCATCCCATATGGTTCCTCGACCACCACCAGGAGTAATTCTGAGTGCAGAGCCAGGAGAAACCCCTGAGCATTGCCGGGTGTGACCCAAAAAGCAAAAAAATAAAAAAAATTTAAAAAAAAATAAAATGTGTTTAAAAAAAATAAAAATGTATTTAAAATACATTTTTCTCAGATAACATTTATAACATACAAGACATATTTTGGGTTCATTAAGAAGCTAGACTTTTGCATTTAAGAATAATCTAAGCCACTGTCTGTCAAACCAATAATTATAGCAAATGTCCTCCATGTCCTTAACAGCATATATGATCTGCTTCCACCTTCTTTCTCTTTCCAGAAGTTGAACTCTGTATAGGCTATGAGACAGAACACTTTCTGAGACTAGGGATCACACATTAGCTTCTACGGCCCTGAACAAAAAAGACCACCCAAAGGAATCAGTGAGCTAAGAGAGATTGCAAAGGCTGCAGAAGACTGACTGACACACATTGAAGTTGACCTTTAGTTGGTACCTGCCCCCGCCACCATGAACATTTTCTTCCAGGTGTTGATGGTTAACACCTTGACTCTTATTTTAGTAGGTACCACTGAAAGATAATTGTGGTTCATCTCCTTAAAATATCTCTAGGATAAGGGGGGATAACTCAAAGTGATGGAGTAGAGGACTTAGCATGAAAGACTGGTGCTCTTTGATATGTGGTGCTCAGCTTCCCTGCCTCGTGACACAGGACCCTCTGCGTGATAGCTATCTTCACCCGGAGCATCATACGCCCAAACAATCCCTGGAGTGATGGAATCTTCTACCTCCCATCTAGCACTTCTAGGTGGGAAGAAAAAAAGAGGAATTATTTTTCTGCTTGTGCCTATAGTATCAGTGAAATAACTGGCTAGCTGAATTTTTGTTCAACTTGAATCATAGACATGAAAAATATTGATTGAACCAAACTAAAAGTCTTGGACATGAGCTTTGAATCTAATATAACATTTATACTGCAATGATAGTGTGTATTTAATCCATGTAGGTGTAGCTATGTGGGGAGGGTGTATGAATTAAGATCAAACATTGTAACTTCAGAAAAATGGAATAGCAGTTACTGAAAACTAGTAACATTTTAATAATATTTGATGCATTAGAATTCTTCTTAGTTTAGGAAGCGGCCATTAGAGTTTATTTCTTATGACTCCACATTATTGAGCATATGTCGTTCCCAGCTACATGAACCTCAGCATTCTGTGACATAATCTACTCCCTCTTATATATGACTTTCTTGTTCTCAGCCTTCAGTCAACTATCTTGAGTAAGAGTCTTGCACTGGTACCTTGCTGTGAAATTTTAGAAATTAATAGTCCTTACATTCCTCAGGGGGACTGAAGGGCTTGAAGTTCTGGCTAGATTCTTCCTTCATAAAAATACACCAAATTCCCAGAAATTACTATATATTATGGCAATTTTATCACTATAGTGTTTAATTTAAAAAATGATAATATAGTAATGGATTTATCATGTCACTTAGATTATACCAAGAGCTTGATTAATTTTATCACTTTTCAAAGTGAATTGTTCATTTTTTAGAACTTTATGTTCATAGAGCATTTATTACTCTCATACATAAATAAATTTTTCTCATTGTGCTTTTCTTGTTTTCCAAGTCCCATGCTTGTGTATGCAATAGTCAGTATGGTCGCCACTAACCACAAGTTACTGTTGAACACAGAGAACATAATTCGGATAAATACAGGCATGCTGAAAATTTAAAACTTACACTGACAAGATAGTACAAAAATAATAAATTACCACTTTAGAAGTTTTTCTATTGATATTATATTGGTATCAATTTAAATTATATATATTTTCATTATCTCAAAATGATAATATTTAAATATGTAGGCTTAAGAATAACTAAAATTAGGGGTCAAAGAGATAGTTCAATGCATTGGAGCAAAATTCAGCATGCATGAAACCCTGAGTTCAATTTCTGACACTGCCAGACTCTTCAACAACTCTGGGTGTGTTCTAGTGGTGTCTGAGTTCTACTGTGCCTGAGCAGAACAGCATCACCAGGTCAGACCATTGAGCAGATATTCAGTGCAGTATTTTCAAGAGCACTGCATGGAAAGCTCCTAAGTAAAATGTCACTAAAATTAAGTCCTATTTAATTTATTGAATTTCATTTTTTTAAATTTTATGATACCACAGTGAAATATGCCATTACAAAACTGTTCATTATTAGGTTTCATAGAGTCATACAGTGTTCCTGCACCCATTCCTCCACCAGGGCCCACTTCCCACCACCAATGTCCCCTGATTCCCTCCCCTCTCCTCCAATTTGCCTCTATGGCAGGCATTTTTCCTCTCTCTTTCTCTCTCTCTCACGCACGCACATGTTCTCTCTCTTTCCCTCTCCATTCAAACATTGTGGCTGGCTTGCAATTACGTCTCATTTAATTTTAAGCTTTTCAATGTGGCTATGAATATTATTCCTGCCTATTGAGGTGTTGCTGGTGTGGCTACAGTGCCCAGCTGCATCAACAGGTGGCAGGGCAGACAGGGGACAGGCTTGCTCTACATCCAGGGCTCTGCCCCGTGGGCCCTGGTTGGTTGATGGTCTGACATAGAAAAAAAGACTGGGTCCCCTGGGATGAACCCAGAACCACGGCAGAGTCTGGCAAGCTACCCGGGGTGTATTCAATATGCCAAAACCAGTAACAATAACGGACTTCATTCCTAATGAATGGAGATGTTGCTGACACCTGCTCGAGCAAATTGATGATCAACGGGAAGACAAGTGATACAAGTGATGAATATTATAAGATCACAAGAGTGTATTCATGACTCACATTCAAGATAAAATAGACAACAGTGACATCAATGAATAGTTTCTACTTGCCCATCTCCCATTTAGTGCTGTTCTGCTGAAATTGCCTGTAGCTCCACAAAAAAAGTTATTGTTGCTAAACACATGGTATTCCTGGATACAATTTTCATTTTATAATCATAGATATAGAAATACTACACAGAATTCTACTAAAAATAGACTTTTTTATTTCTTCATTAGCACCCTGCTGGAATTTCTCCTAGTCCACTGATCTGTAGGTATGAACTATTGTAATCACTGAGCTAGGTATATGGCTTTCAATGTATGCATAACCAGAGGAAATCAGCAAGATGGCCATTGTGGTATTGAATTAAGTTTATTAAAAATGGTGGTTAAAGCTTTTCCTTCCTCAAAGGTTTTAAAACAATCACATTTAATCTTTATCTTCTGTATTAAACCTCATATTTACCAACATCAAAATCAGCACCTTTGATCAGGAGTCAAAGGCATTTTGTTTTGTTTTGGGGCCATACCCAGTGATATTCAGGGCTTACGACTGACTTTACATGTAGGAATTACTGGCAGTGGTGCTCAGAGCCTCTGTGGATTGAACCCAGGTCAGCCACAGGCAAGGCAAATGTCTTACCTGCTGTATTATCTTTCCAGCCCTTCAAGGCACTTCTTTCCTATCAGTGTGACACATTATGGCTCCAGTGAAAAGCAGAGCAAAGGAGGTAGTTTGGGAAAAATAAAGGATTTTGGGGATCCAGAACAGTGTATCAGTTCGTATCCCTGTGTTCAGTTTTACTTAAAGTCATTGCTCCACTTCTGTGAGATGATATGCCACTAAATTTGTCTTCCTGATGCTATCTGTGAACAAGCTCAGAGATTCTATAGAGTTAATAAACTTCTTATCTGTTGAATACTGAGAGTGAAAAAAGACTTAATCCTAGGGTGGTTTAGCAGCAGATCAGAAGCCTTTAGATGCTTCTTAGAGATACAAGACAACTAGGTTTTCTACCCTGTGCCATTATCAGTCTTCCCCCTTGTATGCATGTACGTGTAAAGGCATGAAAGGTGCTTCTCAGTGATAAATGTCAGCAAAATCAGAAAGTGAATATTAATTTCAGCATTGTCAAGGTCAGATGTATAGCTAGGTCCATAGTTACTGAAATTTTAATGTTGCCAATGTTATGAACTATGTATTTATTGGGGGCTCTTTTTATTAAGTATGTGAAGGGGAAAAAGGAGCAAAATTCCTCCACATGCATATGCATTGCTCAGAAAAAATAAAATGTGCCTTTCCACAGTCTGATCTGTTAATTGGGGTAATTATTTTGAGAGCCTTAAAAAAGACCAAAGTGTGGGTTTAGAAGAGATAAGTTAGGTGGGAACAGAACAAGCAGATGATCACAAAGTCTGGAGACCAGCTGATGTTCCTGAAAAGCAATTGACTATATATAGAAAAGAGAAAAAAATTGCAGGAGAAATAAAAGAAGAAGAAAATCTGTTATGAGGCCATTCATAGATATAGGCTTAAGTTATCTAGATGGGAGACAAAAAACAAGAGGTAAAAACTAAAGAAGAAGTAATGTTAAAGAAAATACTAGGTCATGTCTGTCCATTTGGGGAACAAGTAACCAACTAAACATCTCTGCCCATTGTGAGGTCATATTCAACTTGTGTGCTAATACTGAGATTTATTTTCCCACATACCCACTTTCATAGATCTACACATCTAATTTGAGTCTAGAGTCTACTGTGAGCAATAGCAGAAAATCCCCAGGATGTGAGTTAGAAGGTCAGAATCAGTCCTGGTGCTTTCATCCTTGCTGTCCCTATCTCCTGTCCATCCACTGCTGTTCATTTTACATTCCAGGTAGTTCTCAATTCCAACCCCTTCTCTTTGATTCTACTACCCCACCAGCAATCTTCATCATGTTGTTAACATCTCTCTCCTGTACTACACACTATCCTCCCAACTGACCTCCCATCAACTCTATTTGTTTCATCACTCTTCATGCATCTGAGAGTATAAATTACTTAAATCCATCAATTGTTTGCTGATTCTTATAATAAAAGATAAAATCTAGGTCAGAGTGATAGGCCAGTGAGTGGGAAGAGCGCTTGCTTTATTTTTTTTTTTTTAAATATTTTATTACACCGCCATGTGATATACAATTACAAAGATGTTCATGTTTGGGTTTCCGGCATACAGTGTTCCAGCACCCATCCCCTCCACCAGTGCCCATTTCCCAACACCAATGTCCCCACTTCCCCCCCCCCCCCCCCAGCCCGCCTCTATGGCAAATTCTTTATCTCTTCTCTTACACATTGTGGACTGCAATACATACATTCAGAGATCATCATGTATATCTTTTTCCTATATTCAATGCTCAGTTCTAGACTGGTATTATCATTTTTGACAAATATTAGCACACTGTTCTCTTCTCTGTCCTACCCAACCACTGATTCCCACATGTTTGTGGAAGATTCCACCTTTTTTTTATTGAAAGATGCTATGTAGAGCTTTGGTTCCACAGTGTTCCAACACGCACCCTCCGCCCAAACCCATCTCCCATCACCAATGACCCCACCTCCCTCCCCGCTCCTGCACCCCAACCACTTGGCGAGCTCTGCATGTCATTTCTTTCCTCTCTATATCTCCTTCCCAACAAACCTCCCCGCTCTTCGTTGACTGCAATGCACCAAAAGACATTACTGTTTCACCATTCTAGTGGACCGCATGCCGCCGCAACCTGGGCTCGAACTGGCTTTTGCTCTGTTGATCTGGCCTGAGGCCGCTTTCGCAGCGTCCGAACAGCAAAAATGGTGGCTAGTGTGGTGGGCGAAGTCTCATCCAGCTGCTTCCGGGACCCCTCAGAGGCGACGGGCCCACTCGCAAAAACCCATCTGCCCTCCTCGGGTTCCATGATCAGCTAGGCCCGGCGCAGGCCGAGCGCCAGCCTCCCCAGCCTTCCGTGGAGGCCCTGTGCTGGCCCGTGGGCAGCTTCGCCAGCAGGGGCCACCAGGCCCGACCAAGATGGAGGGGGGAAGGGACGACCATGCCTCCATTGACAACTTCCCGGTGATTCCCGCCTCTTGGAGCTGCCTACCTGGGCTCGAACTGGCTTTGCTCTGTTGATCTGGTCTGAGGCCGCTTTCGCAGCCCGGACAGCAAAAATGGTGGCTGGGCTCGAACTGGCTTTGCTCTGTTGATCTGGTCTGAGGCCGTTTCGCAGCGTCCGGACAGCAAAAATGGTGGCTAGTGTGGTGGGCGAAGTCTCATCCGGCTGCTTCGGGACCCCTCAGAGGCGACGGGCCCACTCCCAAAACCCATCTGCCCTCCTCGGGGGTCCATGGTCAGCTAGGCCCGGGCGCAGGCTGAGCGCCAGCCTCCCCCAGCCTCCCGTGAGGCCCTGTGCTGGCCGCGTGGGCAGCTCGCTGGGGGGCCACCAGGCCCGACAAGATGGAGGGCAGAGCGCTTGCTTTATATGTGACTGACTTACCTTCACTTTCCGGCATGAATATGGTCCCTGGAGCCTGCCAGGAGTGATTCCTGAGCACAGAACCAAGAGTAAGACTGAGCACAGCTGGATGTGACCACAAAACAAAACAAAACGAAACAAAAAGAATAAAAGATAAAAGCCTTCCAAAGCCTGGAGGACCCACTGTCTATGTATCCCTCCTAGGTCCCTCTTTCTCTGGACCTTTATCTTCCTATGACCACACCTCATAAGACTCATTTTTATGCAAGTTTTCATTGTTCTCCTGCCAATATTCATAATGTCTGTCATGCTGTAAAAAATTACTTAATATTTCCTGTATATTTCTTTTGTGTCAGCTATTATTATGGATATTCGTCTCTCGCAATACACCCAAAAGGTCCTTGTATTAATCCCATGTTTTGAGATAAGAAAACTTAAATTTGGAGACTAGAGAGTACTACAAGTAGGTTGCTGCTTTGTCCATTGTCAATCCAAATTCCATCCTTTGTACCTCATATGATTCCTCGAACGCCGCCACGAGTGATCATCCTTGAGCAGAGTGAGGTGTAAGCCCCCATGCACAGCTAGATATGGCCCCAATACCCCCAAGTCAGACACCAAACACACAAAATGTAAACTTAAATTCAAAAACTTTAAGAAGCTTTATTTATAGGTTTTAAAGTCAACTTGTCTGATTATGAAGTTACATTTTTTTACTTTTTAGTCTCTCATACCAAGATGCAATCATTAAATATGAGCCTTGGTTAGACA
This sequence comes from Cryptotis parvus, assembly GCA_021461705.1. Classification (NCBI taxonomy): domain Eukaryota; kingdom Metazoa; phylum Chordata; class Mammalia; order Eulipotyphla; family Soricidae; genus Cryptotis; species Cryptotis parvus. Next base: position 11,777 of record JAJIBD010002115.1, on the reverse strand, counting down.
GTCTGCTTCATTCCCCTCATCGAGAGTAGCCTACCTCTCTCTACTTTGCTGGGGCATGTCTGTTAGGAGAATAGAATTCAATGTTTCTTCTTTAATTTATAGCCCCTCCCCAAAGAGCCATATCACCCAAGGCAGTGCCTTATCCTTTAAAGTCAAGAAAGAGATAAACAATAAATTTCTTCCCCAAAGATTTGTTATCTTTTAAGGTAGAATTTTTTGTCACTATATAAACCCTACTCACTTTACTGTCTGGGGAAAAAAAGATAGCTGTTTTCTTTCTAATAAATGGCAGTACTTCTCTTCTATAGAAACAATCTATATATGTCATTTATTGCTCTATTAAAACTACAAACATCAAATATTGATTCCTCCCATATGGACCATAATATATACCCACTTTGAGAAAGGTTCTGGGAGTTCATTACATTATTACCATGGAATCACTCTGCTTGTGCTTAAGCTGAAGACACCTGCTTCTTTGATGCATATCTTTTTACGGAGAACTGACAATTTGTGTGTGTAAATATAGTGCTTAACTGTATATGAGTCTCAGTTAAATGTGAAGCAAGTTAGAGGTCTTTCTGTTTGAGAATCTCCTATAAAATTAAACATACATTTATGGTCTGTATAACAATCATGAAAATAACATTATATGAACTACTTATGAGGAGATAAAAGACTTAAAGTATGACTATGATTATGTCACACCAAGCAAATATGTACTCTCTTGCCATACTTTTGTAGGCGGGTTAGGTTGGTAACCAAAATTCTGGTCAGGCTCATACTTTCATTTAAATCCATGAACTGCTGAGTTTTGTTTTCCTTTGATAGATAGATAGATAGATAGATAGATAGATAGATAGGTAGGTAGGTAGATAGATAGATAGATAGATAGATAGATAGATAGATAGATAGATAGATAGATAGATAGATGATAGATAGATAGATGATAGATAGATAGATAGATAGATAGATAGATAGATAGATAGATAGATAGATAGATAGATTGATGATAGAAAGATAGATTGATGATAGAAAGATAGATAGATAGATAGATAGATAGGATAGATAGATAGATAGATAGATAGATAGATAGATAGATAGATAGATAGATAGATAGATAGATGATAGAAAGATAGATAGATAGATAGATAGATAGATAGATAGATGATAGAAAGATAGATGATAGATAGATAGACAGACAGACAGACAGACAGACAGATAGATAGATAGATAGATAGATATCACTTCTCATGCTCTAACAATTTGAGAATTCTTTAATTACCTAATGAGAAGACCAAATTTTGAAAACAAAAGTGATAGAGACTTATTTCCAAGCAATAATATTGACTGTTAGGTTATTTTGGGAACATGTTTCCATATAACCCTAAATAAGTTATTATAGCCCTATAAGGTGGATGATATGAATTGTCAAGAAAGTATTACATAATTTATCCCACTGTTAACAAATAGAATGACTCAATACAGGATGCAAAATTAAGGTGAATTAATTTCTTCTTTTCTGGATTGTCTCAGAGAAATTATTAAACAAAAAACAAAACAACCTTTCCACTGGGTGTCTTTAGAAGTAATCAAAAGTTAAATCAGAAGTAGCATATCAAATATGAGGATGTAACATAGAAGATAACACAGAATAAAATAGAAACACAGACTGCTTAACTTGTAATAACATTTTAGTATTCTCTTATACAAAGAACTTAATGACTCCATGGTGAGCTACAGCAATTCACTAACTTTCTTCTAAAGAGACATTTTTTGATCACTCCATTAGCAAATTACTGAGAACAAGAAATATATAATAAATTATTGGGGGCCTACTGGGAGGGCAGGCTTAAGGGTAGGTAGGAAAATTGGAGACAATGGTGGAAGGAGGGTCTAGTTCTGGTGAGACTGATGTTGGAATATTAAATGCCCGTAACATTATCTGAACAACTTTGTAAGCCACAATGTTTATATATAAAGTTTAAGGGAAAAATAAATAATTAAAAAATAGAATTAATCAAAAGTTCTTAATATCTTGGCATATTCTTTTTTTTTCCATTTCTGAACACTTGTTCAAAAACTGAAGTTTTAGAGGAAAGAATCTTTACAATATGATGTATTTATTGAACTTTCTTTAAGTAAGGTAGCTTCAAGTAAGCTACCAGTTAAGTAGATAAAAGCACATTTTCCTAAAATTAGATGATCATTATTTCATTTTCAAAAAATAATGCTAACCGAATAGAAAAGTGCTTTAATAACCAATAATTTCTTGGGTTGGATTTTTTTTTTTACTCTATAAAAGATATATGTGTCATTTTTGGTTTAGTTCACTTCCAAAACTATTTTTCATTATGTACTCAAAAACCTTATTCTCTGAAGCCTTCCACACAGGAATTTTTATCAGCATTTACTAGCTGGGGTTTATGTGGTAACAAGAGGTGAGGCTTATTTTGTCTTGCACAAGGCTGACAAGTGTGAGTGATGCTGTGAGTACGCAGCATCTCACATGGCCTCCCCTGAGCCTGCCAGGCGTGATCCCTGTATCCAGAGCTAATAGTAAGCTTTGAGTACAGCGAGGTGTGGTCTAATCAACATAAAGAGAAAAAATATGTTTACCAGTTTAAAAAGTTCCATTTTGTAAAAATGAGTGTCAAGGCAATTACCAGTTAAATGCAAGAGACTCTTCTTTTATACCTGAAGTTCTTGTCCTTTCTCCTCAATTAATGGAGGTCTTTTTGTTCCTCAATAAAGTTCTCATAACTGTACCTGTGCTAGTGCATCTGTTCCTGGAATCACTATATATAACTTTGTTACTGTCCAGAGAGATATTTATTGTTGTTTTTGCTTTAGGGCCACGAGTGATGGTGTTCAGGGCTTGCTCCAGGCTCTGCACTCAGAGGTCACTCCTTGTAGAGCTTGGGGGGGTCAGTATGGTGTACCAGGAACGGAACCCTGATGAGTCAGGGATAAGGCTAGCACCTAACCTTTTGTACTATTTATCTGACCCAGAGAGATTTTTTAATCTCATTTCCTGGCACTTCTTTCATATGTGTGTGTCTAAGTATTCTCTGTTCTTATATTTTTCCAACAACTTACAAGAACGCAAAATTTTTTTCATAGTACTAGAAAATACCTAGATGTTACATATAAAGGAGTAGGTTTCTAAAAGCAGCTGAAACTTTTTATTTTTAACTTTATTTAAACACAGTGGTTTACAAAGTTGTTCATAAAATTTATTTCAGGCATTCAGTATTTCGACATCAAACCCACCACCAGTGTTACCGTTCTTCAACTATTGTTCCCTTTCCCGCTCTTTCCCAAATCTGCCCTCTTAACATATACAAAATAATTTATTTGATGTTACTTGTTACAAAATGACTAATGGAACTATCAAAAAATACTTTAATAAAAGAAAATTTGTGAAAATTGTTATATCTCAAAATGGGGTCGTTAAAGTCATTGTCTGAGGGTTTACTAAACCCTATGTTGCTAGCTGAGTTTTGTTATTTTACTGTGCTTAGGTGATTTCTGGCTATTATCCCGTCCAATTTGGTTGGTTCCTACATGACTGTAAATTGTAGGATTTGGATGTGTCAGTCCAGAATTTCCAGGATCTGTATATCTGGGCTGATAAGTTTCGGCAACTTGGATGCATTTCTTCTCAGACTAGTCATTAAGTTATGAAGCTGGGTCTCTGTTTACATGATGATAGCTGTGAGATGTGGCTTCTGGGATTTCCTGGCAGTTGGGCTTGGGGATGTCTGGAGAGACTGTCCACCCTACTCTGGGAAGACTCCAGCGTATTCACAGCTAGAACTACTTTCTTTTAAAAAATATCACTACTTTTTTAAGTGTTTGGGCCATACTTTTTTGGTGCTCCAGGATTACTCCTGGCTTTATGCTCAGGGATCTCTGTTGGTGGGGCTCAGGATCATATAAGGTGCCAGGGACTGAAACCAGATCAGCTGAATGCAAAGCAAACACTATTCACCATATTATCTTTCCTGCCTTGAAAGCAGCTAGAACTTTGAAAGAAAATTCAAGTTACAGTAGAAAATAATGAAAAGTAAACCTAAACTATTGGGAGAGGAGTAGTGGTGGGGTCTTTAGATGTGCAGAAGGCCATAAAGTTTAGTTCACTGCTTCTCCTGCACACAGAGACCTTGATTGGATCTTTTACAAAACGCTTGGTCCTCTGAGCATTAGCAGTAGTGACCCCCAGGCCTGAGCCATAATAGACCCTAAGCACACTGGGTATCACACACACACTCCACACACACACACACACACACACACACACAAGCAGGATGAAACAATGTGTTTATCATTATATTTGCACAGTGTTGCAGTACTTTACTGCCCAGAGCCTCTGCACATTGCCTGGATTTACCTCCTGCAGGCCATTTTGTATATATAGGGGCAAGAAAACAGTCTGAATGTGGCAGTATATCTTACTACATAGTAAGATGTATTCTATGTTCGCTAGTATAAATATTTCCTACCACAATCCTCATGGAACTAGATAGATCTTACCAGTATATTTACCTGGCCATGTTGGTTCTCTAAGTAATTAGAACAGAGAGAAATAGTTGGCCTCCAAGCAAGCAAGTGGTGGCTCTCTAATAAGTCTAAAGGCTAATATACAAAACAACTATGAAGTAAAGACGAGAATCTTGTGAAGGCTTGGAGAAATATACCTGGCTGTAGAATATCCATTGGTACAGATGCATGCCTTTGTATTCTGAGATACAGTTCATCTCAGATGCTCCTCCCCCATCTGCCAAGGACCTGCAGCCTTGGCTGGGCAACATTAACATTTCAATGGACTAGGTGAGGTCCTGGGAGAAGTTACGTGAGGGGAATTGACCCTAACTGCTTTCTGTTGATGTGGGCGTTTTGGGCTGAAAAGTTATGAAAGCAGTAGCCTGCTTTGCTTTCTGCCTTCTGGGCCTTCGACTTTTCGCCTTTTTGCCTTTTTCTTCCTCTCTTCCTCTTTACCCTCTGCCTCTGTTCTCTTTCGTGTTGGGCCTTAGCAATAGTAGTGACCATCTTGGCCTAGGATTCTAAACCTACACGTGGCCGGGGCTCAGCGAGGAACCTAATGTCTAGGGCTTACCTGTTATTAGAATGTATACCAGAACAAGTGTGAGTAAAGAGTTGTGAAATTTTACTGGATTCTTGCATGTCTCTCTGTCCACCAGCCACTGATCCCCTGGGGCAAAAAGAAGATCCCTATACCCTGGTTAGGGTGCCCAGCATACCTCGACACACAGAATCAAGCTTTTAATGATATGGAAATCAAGGACGTATGAGTAAAATTAAAATTTCTAACTGCACACTTGACATCTTTGGAGCATTTTTCCTACATTTTAAAATCGTTGCCTTTCTTTACATAGAAACACCAATGCTAAATGGCTTGAGACTTTTAAGATTGAGGAGTCCACATTTCCAGCTGGGCTGTGCATATTGAGGCGTTTTCAGTGCTTTCTACAGCAAAATTCAAATATTCCACTATGGAAAACATTTTTACTAAGGCTGTTATGACTTGGTGAAAACAAAACATGCTACTTTTGTGAAAAGGCTTTATTTTAGGTCAATTTATCCAGTCGCCTTTTATTAAAAGGCTTCTAGTTCTAGAATAAGTCACAAGAATGTTATTTTCAAGACTTTCTTGAAGAACATTTCAGGTTCCTTATCATACTGTCAAAAAGTTTTTCTTCGGTAAACTAATGAAAAAATTCATTTCATATGTTTGTATGTGTGTATTAGTAATGTGCATGTTATCTGTATCATATAGTATATACCATATGTTGTGAAATGAATGATATAATATTTACATTATATTCATATTTGTATGTCATACATAATTTATATATAGATATACACAAAGTATAATGACAGTCAAGTATACTATAATTAGCACATAGAGTTTAAGAAAAGCAAAAATAAAATGGTCAGATAATAGCTGTTTCCTTCAACTGATCCAGTCAGTCTCCTGTGGTTTTGTAACGGAAACCTACACCATAGTTATACTTCTTTGCCAAATTACTGTCAAATATCCGAACTCTGCAGTTCAGTCAAAAGAGTTTTCCTTATGTGTTAATAATTATGTTGCCTGCAGGCTTTTTGATGCTGCATTCCCATACTGAATAAAAACAGATTTCATAGAAATGTCATTAAAGCTGTTAACTACAGGAGTAAAAAAAAATCAAAGAGACAATCAAAGAGTGCAGTTTATTATCAATAAATGCAAATCATTTCAGAAATGGCTTGGCATTTGAACACATTCAGAGAAGAGATAGTCAACAATGGAAGCACAGCTGAAAAGAAAGAGACCTTTGTGGTGTCAATCCACTTGGATCATGAGATATAATTACTTAGATCCAGTGTTAGCATCCTGTGTTAGCTATTTTAAAGTCAATTGAAGAATCATTTCCAATTTTTGCAAATGAATAAAGAGTGTAAACACTCTCAAAATTTTGGCCTCAACTAAGGATATCAGGTCATTATTTGAATAACAGCGCATGGTATTTTTCTCAAATTAACAGTTACTTTAGATCAAAAATAGTTTTGGTGACTATTGATGATTTAGAAACAGCAGGGCTTCTTTACTACACCTAGGAAGACTTTAAATATTCAGATGTTCAAGTACATATTCTCTGACACTAACATTTGTCTTAATTTCAAATTTCCAGCTGAGAAAGATCAGGATAATGAGGGAAAGACAACAGCTCCATTTAGTATTATGAAGATGGTGTCATGTCTTGATCTTTCAAAAGCTTTTTAGTGGAAACTGTATATTCGCATTCTTATTGAGGGAGGGATTATGTAAAGCTTTCAAGGTACTTTTGGAGCCATGTACTTGATAAACCATAATTTTTATTTAAATGTGATTAATAAAAATATTAAATTACATACAGTACAGGAATCTTGGAAGGCAGTTGAGTAGTTTAGATATAGGAATGGAAACAGCAAGGATTAGGAGAGAAAAAAAATCATGCAAGTTCATGTATATTATATGACTTCTTGATCCATGGAAGTTCAAAATATTGTAAAATTTAATATGTTTGGTGAATTAAACTAGATGAAATCTAGTCTTTGATTTGTTCATGATGTGGAAAACAAATACAAAAAAGTCTCCCAAACATGTGTCAGTATTGGAATAAAATAGTATTTATTTAAAATGTGTAAGTGTTTCTGTAAAGTAAAATTGCTGCCATATTTCCCATGATAAAATTACTCAGAATCACTGCAAGATTTGACAATAATAAATCACTGATTTTCAGAAACAAAAGAAATGAGAAAATTTATTTAATACTGAGAGCTATTACTTGTGGAATCATAAATACTATGATGACATTGTGAACATTCTATCTCAAAACTATACATATTAAATCCCTTAAATTATATCACAGCTCGGCTCACGTGCGCTTGCGGCCGCATGGTTCATCAATAAATGCTGTATTTAGGACGTGACTACGAGAGTATGCCACCCACACAGCAAGCCGGGCAGGTTACCTTTGCCGTATTTGATATGCCAAATACCAGTAACAATTATATTAGGTCATTCCGATGACCTATATAATGGTTTGAGGCTTTTTATGTTCCTGGAGCAAGCAGATGCCCTTGGGCTCTACTAGCATGAGACAGGACATATGGAGATAAAGATTGGTGCCCACTCAGCAAATCAATGATGAGCGGGAAGATGGTGATAGTGATAGTAAAATTACATACTGGTATTACAGGTTTAACTGATGGTGCATGACTTTTGCTTAAAGCCCTGGATTTGAGTCTAGGCTCTGAATGTTCTCACATTGATCACCATAGCAAACAACAGAAGCAAAATGTACATCTAATTTCCGCAAACTATTTTAATGTGAATAACTATTATCTACCACAAATAGAACAAGAAGTAATACCTTCTAAATGTCAACTTAAGTGCAGTTCATTGAATGATGGTATTCTATCTTTCTCTTTTGTACACATCATATATATAGTAACACACACAAACACACATCCTGTCTTTGGTATAATTATATGTCATAATTATGCTTTACTAAAGAGCCAGGTATCTTTAAATGTCATTTTGGGGAGTTATTATACAATAATGTATCATTATAAAGTGCTCTGTTATGCCCCTAAATTTATATATACAGTCAGAAATTACTGTTCCCAGTGCAAAAAGTGACATGTAATATATCTCATTTACTTCAACATGAGTATTTAATTTGTTCTTAGGTACAGGTGTTGTAATGAATTTCCACTGTACTGCAGTATTGAAATTTAAAAAGGTGGTTGGTTAGGCTGACATTGATTGATGAGTTGCTAGCTTAGATTATGCATCTATTCTGGAAATCTTTCTATTCTTTGAAGAAGTAGGTAATGTGAATATAGATGGAAAAATTTCAATGCACTGTGCTGCATATTATTGTCCAACTGAAGGTATTGGTATGATTATTAAAGACAATTTGAAAATGATGAGTAGTTAAGCCCATTAAATTTCTTTTACTGACATTCTAAAAATCTAATAAAAAGGAAGGCATAGCTGTTAACTACATTGATTTCACATTTATTTCCCATCTCTGAGTATTTTTGAAAACTTTTTAAAATGTTCTGTTTCTAATCTGCATATAAGTAAATCCTAAAAATATTCACTTGATGGTTAAATATGCTTTATATATGTGATTCTAAATAAATACCTGTTCATAGGCATATGAATATACATAAATCTGCCTACCTCCACAATTGACATAAACATGACATGTTACCTATTACCCACACATATAACTTAGAGATAGAATTTGAAGAGAAATACAAGGGAATTCATGGATTCAAATTCTATAGTTGTGTTGCTAAGAGAATAAGCATTTAAAAAGTATAAGTGAAACACACACTTTTGACACTTCAGGAAAATTGTAGAGAAGAATATCCCATGTGCAGGCAGTATTTTTATATGAATAATAAAGATATATATACAAACATATATACATATATGTATACATATGTATACACACATATATGTACAGTGATTTTAAGCTATTTTGCACCTGTGGATTGGCACCAGTGATCAGGGTGGGTTTTAAACCACTGTCAGAAAAGCAGCAATAACTTTTCATAACCTGCAGGAAATTTTTGCAGGCCCAGTACTAATTCTTGAAGAAAGGTAGAAAATTACTGTATTAAACTATATGATATTCTATCTTTATATATATGCTAATATTTCATTTGGTGCTAATTAATTTGTGGTATAGTCTTTGGAACATCATAGAACTATATTTTTGTTTTCACGAAATTACAGCAATATATGCCAATGCAATCAGATCATAAATTAATTTATGAAAGTTAAAGTAGGAAAAATTTCACAGCAATTTAGGGCAATCATTCCTATAAAAGATAATTGGGGGCTGGAGCGAGAGCCCAGCAAGTAGGGGCATTTTGCCTTGCTGCAGCCGGTCTATGCCGGCCTGGGTTCAATCCCGGCATCCCATATGGTCCCCTGAGCACCGCGGGAGTAAAAATCTTGAGTGCAGAGCCAGGGAGAAACACCTGAGCATTGCCGGGTGAGACAAAAAATAAAAATAAAAAATAAAAGGATAATTGATAATTCAACCTGAAAAAAAGAACATCATTGTTTGGCTTAGAATGGTAAAGAATATGCAGCATTTATCTTTTTGTTTACACTAAATGTTTTTTTTTGTTTTGTTTTTTAATTTCTGGTGGCTGTTAGCTGTGTTGAAATTCTCCTGTAATCCCACCACAAGTTTTTCCTTACTAATATCTGATGATCTATATTAAGGGAGAATGGTTTACTGAGAATGGATGATCCTTAGTCATTTTTCATATCAAAGAGCAAGAAATGGTGCTATCCCTGGTAACTGACTTAAAGTGTCATATTTTCTACCCGATATCATCCCACTGCTACCTATAGAATATGAAAACTAACTATTACGATTATGAAATTTGCCTGAGATTTTTCAATGATAATACAGATTTTACCATGATAATACAGTGGCTAAGGTGCTTTACCTGCACATACCTGAGCTGGATTTGATCACAGGCACCACATTTGGTCCTCTGAGCCCCTTCAAAGGGGAGACACCTGGGCACAACTAGTGTGGCTCAAAAAAGTTACATGAATGGCAAAGTGAACATGTGGCTGCGTACGCTCAACAATATGGAAATGGACATCAATGTTAATTCTCATTAGTTGTCAGGAAAATACTGTTTTTCAGATTTTTTTATTTGACTACTTCTTGATTTACACTATTTTGTGGTACCATATTTTTGCTGTATGTCTCTACTTGTGGGTTGTTACCACTCCCAGTACTGCCTTTTGTTTCAGGGCAATTCCACCTCTTTGACCAAACAAACAAACAAAAACAAAACAAATAAATGAATGAATGAATAAATAAGTAAATAAATGAATGAATGAATAAACACATAAATAGATAAATAAATAAGTAGGTAAGCAAATAAACAAACAAATAGATAGATAAATAAATAGATAAATATATAGATTAATTAATTAATCAACCAATTAATTAATAAGCCTTTTTAACTGTTCTTGCCCTTTTTCGCTCCTCCTCTGGTAACTGCACTGATTTTCACTGAGTCTAGGAGTCAATTTTTGTTTCTTGCCAGTGTATTTGCTTTAGTCATTTTATATTTTACACATTATTAGTTGTAGGGTTTGTTTTTTGGGAGAAGAAAGCACTTTTTTCTGATTATTTGTAACAATAATGTTAAATCAACAAACTCAAATTAATTTGATGGTATGGAACAATTTTAGGCCTGTGATTTTACCTTAAGAACTTTGATAATGTTTATAAAATTCATTCATTTGGCAACATTATTAAGTTGATTTTTTTTTATATGTTCTTAGCCTGTTTCTGCTTATTTAGTGGAATATAAAGTTGTTAGTTTGGTAATTACATGGCAGGATTTGGCTATTCCCCCTAAAGAGGCAAATCACTGAATACTAGCAATAATTGCTAGGCTGAGCAAAGGAATGTGATCTAGCTTTATTGTTTATTCTCTGGGGTACTACATGATCTATAGACTATTTTTTTTGCTTATTTCAATTTGGGGGCCATAACTAGCAGTGCCTCAGGGGTTATTCCTGGCTGTTAACTCAAGAGTCACTCAAAATACTTAGGGGGTCCATATGGGATGCTGTGGATCTAACCCACAGGTCAGCCAAGTGTAAGACCAATTTCACCACTCTGCCTACTATCACCAATCGACCTCTCGAAACTATTTTTATAACTCCTACTAAAAAGGAAGATATGGCTGCCATATACTCAACTCAGGCTTCAGGCAAGGGGTCTGTGCACCTTGTCCACCAGCTAAACTGTCCTAGTTCCTTTCGAATACCACCTAATGTGATCTCCAAAGCAAATGAAAAAAGAATATATATATATATATATATATATATATATATATATTATTATATATATATATATATATAGTTATATAGGTGTAATGCAAACTTGAACTCAGACTGATCCTGAACATAAATCAATACAGATGATATGATTGGGTCAGTTGACAAGTGTATACAACTATTGGGTAGATAAAAAAGCGGCTTGTTTAGAGCCAGAGAGATGCTATAGCAGGTAAGGTGTTTGCTTCAACAATACCCAGATTTTATCCCCAACTTTGTATATAGTCCCTCTTGTTCTGTCAGGAACAATTTCTGAGCACAGAGCCTGGTAACCCTGAGCACTCTAGGTCTAACTAAACTGTTCCCAAATCTCCTACCAAAAGTACAGGTA
>JAJIBD010002114.1:0-43993 GCA_021461705.1 Cryptotis parvus | reverse complement strand
CAAGGAAAATTACAGACCAATCTCCTTGATGAACACAGATGCTAAGATCTTCAACAAAATACTAGCAAACAGAATCCAAAGACTCATCAAAAGATCATACATCATGACCAAGTAGGATTCATCCCGGGAATGCAAGGATGGTTCAACATTCGCAAATCAATCAACATAATACATCACATCAATAAGAAAAAAATAAAAACCTTATGGTCCTATCGATAGATGCAGAAAAGCATTTGACAAGATCCAGCACCCATTCATGATTTAAACCCTCCAGGAAAATGGGAATTGAAGGAAGCTTCCTCAAGATAGTCAAAGCCATCTACCAAAAGCCCACAGCGAGTATTATTCTCAATGGGGAAAAATTGAAAGCCTTCCCCTTAAGATCAGGGAACACGATCAAGGTTGCCCTCTCTCACCTCTTTTATTCAATATAGTACTGGAGGTACTCGCCATAGCAATCAGAGAAGAAAAGGACATTAAGGGCACCCAGATAGGCAGGGAAGAAATCAAGCTATCATTATTTGCAGATGACATGATATTATACCTAGAGAACCCTAAACTCTCGACCCAAAAAACTCTTAGAAACAATAGATAGGTATAGTAGAGTGGCAGGGTACAAAATCAATACCCAAAAGTCGGTGGCTTTCCTATACACAAATAACGAAAGAGAAGAAAGGGATATTAAGAAATCGATTCCATTCACAATTGTGCCACAGAAAATCAAATACCTAGGAATCAGCTTAACCAAGTGTGTAAAGGATCTATACAAAGAGAACTACAAGACACTGCTTCAAGAAATAAAAGAGGACACGAGGAAATGGAAACACATTCCCTGCTCATGGATGGGGAGAATTAACATTGTTAAGATGGTAATACTCCCTAGAGCTTTGTACAGATTCAATGCGGTTCCTATAAGGATTCCCATGGCATTCTTTAAAGAAATTGACCAAACACTTCTGAAATTGTATGGAATAATAAGCCCCCACGGATAGCTAAAGCAATCCTTGGGAAGAAGAAGATGGGAGGCATCACCTTTCCCAACCTCAAACTGTACTACAAAGCAGCAGTAATTAAAACAGCGTGGTACTGGAATAAAAACAGACCGGTGGACCTATGGAATAGAGTTGAGTATCTTGACACCCACCCTCAAAGACATGATCAGTTAATCTTTGATAAAGGTGCAAAGAGTCCAAACTGGAATAAGGAAAGCCTCTTCAACAAGTGGTGCTGGGAAAACTGGACAGCTACATGTAAAAAAAGAATTTGGACCTGTGTCTAACACCTTGCACAAAAAATCAGTTCAAAATGGATTAAAGATCTCAATGTCAGACCTGAATCCATAAAGTACGTTGAAGAAAATATAGGAAAAACCCTCCACGACATCGATGCTAAAGACATCTTCAAAGGTGAAACACCATTAACAAAGCAACTAGAAGAAAATATAAATATATGGGACTACATGAAACTGAAGAGCTTCTGCACCTCAAAAGAAACAGTGACCAAGATAGAAAGACAGTCGACAGAATGGGAAAGAATATTCACCCAATACCCATCTGATAAGGGGTTAATATCCAGGATATATCAGGCACTGGTACAGCTATATAAAGAAAAAACAGCCAACCCCATTTAGAAAATGGGGAAGAGGAGATGAACAGAAACTTTGACAAGGAAGAAATTCGAATGGCCAAAAGGCATATGAAAAAATGCTCATCATCACTAATCATCAGAGAGATGCAAATCAAAACAACAATGAGATATCACCTCACACCACAGAGAATGGCCCATATCCAAAAGGGGTAAAAGCAACAAGTGCTGGCGTGGATGTGGGGGAAAAGGGACTCTCATACACTGTTGGTGGGAATGTCAACTTGTACAACCTTTCTGGAAAACAATATGGACATTCCTCCAAAGACTAGAAATTGAGCTCCCCTTTGACCCAGCCATACCACTCCTGGGAATATACCCTGGAAAGCCAAAACGCACAGCGGAAACACAATCCGCACTTTTATTTTCATAGCAGCACTGTTCACAATAGCCAAAACCTGGAAACAACCAGTATGCCCGAGAACTGATGACTGGATAAAGAAACTGTGGTACATCTACACAATGGAATACTATGCAGCTGTCAGAAAAAATGATGTTATGAAATTTTGCTATAAATGGATGGATTTGGAAAGAATCATGTTGAGTGAAATTAGTCAGAAGGAAAGAGAGAGACATAGAATGACTGCATTTATTTGCATGACATAAATATACTAGGTGATCTTACCAAAAGTGGAAATTACCACAAGCGTGTGGGAGTCAGAGGTTGGTTTAGATAGAGAAAGGAACATGAGTGAATAAATGTCTAAAGTTCTGATACTAACATAGAACTGAGCATTAAATACAGACAAAAAATGCAAATGATAGCTTCTAAGTATGCGTAGTGCAACCCACAATGTGTGGGAGAAGGAGGAGAGAGAGAGGGAGAGGAGAGGAGATAAAGAACCTGCCATTTAGGCGGGATGTGGGAGGGGAGGGAATTGGGGACATGGGTGGTGGCTGAGGGGCACTGGTGGAGGGGGGGGGTGCTGGAACACCATGTGACCGAAACCCCCAAGCGTGAACAACGTTGTAATTGTATATCTCACGGTGGTATAATAAAATCTTAAAAAAAAAATTTAAAAAATTAAAAAAAATTAAAAAAAATAAAGAATTCTTGGTGAAGCCTGAGACTTCACCAAGAACTGAAGTCTTCAAAGAACAGAAGACTCCGTTCATTGAGTCTTTTCACAATATTTCACCATTGTTTTCAGGCTTGGAGTGTTTCATCTGAGAAGTCTGCTGTAAATCTCAGGGATGCTCCTTTGTATGTGATTTCCTTCTTTGATCTTGCTGCTTTCAGTTTTCTGTCTCTGTCTATCGTTTTTGTCGTTTTAATAAGGATGTGTCTTGGAATATTCTTATTGGGGTTTCTTTTAGCTGGTATCCTCACGGGCCTCCTGTATCTGGGAGCATGCTTACTTCATTTCAGGGAACTTCTCAGTGATGATGGCTTTGACAGTTTCTTCTTCATCAGTGTTTTTGTCTTGCCCTTCTGGGACCCCAATGATGCGTATGTTGTTCCTTTTTGGCTTCATCCCGATTTTCTCTGATAGTCTGTTCGTTGATTGTGATTCTTTTTCCATCTTGTGGTATTGTCTACAGAATCTCTGAACCTCATCTTCGAGATCACTAATTCTTTCTTCAGCAGCTATTACTCTGCTTTGGAGGCTTCCCACTGTGTTTTTCAGTTCACTTACCTCATTTTTAGTATCTGTCATTTCTGCTTGTCCTTTGGTCTGAAATTTACTCAGTTCTGCTCTCATGTCCTCTTGTATTTTATTGACTTTGTATTCCATTGTTTCTTTGAGTTCCTTGTGAATCTTTAGCAGTTCCTTCCGAAATTCCTTTTCAGAGAGGTTATATAGCTCATCGTTATTGCTTGACTCATCTGTGTTAGTGACTTCAGTTGTAGAGCTAGAAGGAATTCTGGCGTTGCTTTACCATAATCACTATCGTAGGTTGAAAATGTGTGTTCTGGATGACTAGTCAATAGAGTTAGCAGGTGCCTGAATTACTTTGCAGTTAGGGATGTATAGCAAAGAATGTAGGGGCAAATGCTCAGTGGTATCTCCGGTAGATAGATATTACCGTGCGGACATGCTAGAGTCCACACAGTTTTGAATTTTTGGGGTGTCGGTGGGTGGTTCCGGAGTCAGGGGTTCGGGTGGGAGGTAGCCCAGTGGAAGATCCGAAGAAGCTGGGTGTGGCTTGGGTCCCCTTCTCAAAGTTCTAGCCCTTTATCCTGGGAAGGATTGCCTCGGGGACTGCAGGCCGCGGGAACGCACCTGGTGGGGAGAGCAGGGAGCTGCTGGGCGTAGTGGTGGATGGCGTCAGGAGGGTGGTCCAAGAAGCTGGGTGTGACTTAGTCCCTTTCTCAAAGTTCCAGCCCTTTATGCTGGAAAGGGTTCCTGGGGGCTGCCCGCCACAGGAATGCACCTGGTGGGTAGAGCTGGGAGCTGCTGGGCGTCATGGCGGATGACGTCAGGAGGGCGGTCCAAAGATGCTGGGTATGACTTGGTCCCCTTCTCAAAGGTCCAGCCCTTTATCCTGGAAAGGAGTGCCTTGGGGACTGCCACGCGGGGAATGCACCTGGTGAGGAGAGCCCCCCCATTAGAACTTCTAACCCAGGAATTGTCTTTCACCTTTGGGTTGAATTCAAACTGACTACTCTGTGATCAAAGGTAGACTTTAGTGACCAGTGGTTTTAATTTTTATTTTATTTCATTAAAGCACCATGATTTACAAAGTTATTACTAGCTGAGGTTTAGACATAGTGTTCAAACCGATCCTACCACCAGTTAAGTAACCAGTGATTTTATATTATTCCACTAGTGTTTTATTAGGTATTGCATTTGGAAGGTATATTGGATATTTCCCTTTGTTCATTCTTTAAATAATAATTTTCAAGAAGATTTGAAATAACTAACTGGAACATTGGAAGGCTTTAACCAGTATTTTGAGTCAGAGCCAAAATAAGGCTTCAGAACAAAGGCAAAATATTTGAATCATATCTTCACTATGAATTAATCAGTTTATTCTTGGACAGGCAGATAGCATGGATTAGAGATAAGATATTTAAGTGATTCCAAGCAAAGAAGAGAAAATAGTAATGAATCAGACCTCTTATATATCTGCTTAGCCACATAGCAAATTAACATGGCATATGTTAACATGTAAATAGTGGTAATGTGCTATACATGTAAGTATTTTTTCCTTGATCATAAACTTCTGTCACTGTTTTTATATACTTTTTTTTCTTTGCTTTTTGGGTCACACCCAGCAATGCTCAACAGTTATTCCTGGCTCTGCACTCAGGAGTTACTCCTGGCGGTGCTCAGGGGACCATGTGGGATGCCGAGAATCGAACCCTGGTCGGCTGCGTGCAAGGCAAACGCCCTACCCGCTGGACTATCGCTCCGGCCCCTGTTTTTATATACTTTTATTAGCTATAGAATTTAATGTCTTCATCCGCATAGCACAGCCATTTAAAAACATGTAATAAGTAAAGAGTTTCTAATTGAAATATCAATGCTATATTAACTTAAACTTGTTGCTAGTATGGAGATAAAATAATAACAGCTAGTGATTAAAATTACCATAAAGACAATTCACCTCAACCTCTTTCTGCACAGTTGAAGCTGTCACTTACACTTACCCTTCAAAATTCAATCTTGGGTAGATCTGATTGCTCTAAGGTATTTGCTTGTATTGAGCAAACATCTGTCTCCCTAAAAAATTTCCATTCATACCTTTAATGTCTGCTCTCTAAAAATAACACAGTGAATCCACATTTTCTTCCCCTTGATTGCTCCTTAAATAAGTGGAGACGTGTATAATGCAACATCCGTATCCTATAACTTATTCCTTGTTAAGGCTTCCGGTCTATTGCTTGCTCCAGCATGCTCACCTTCTGGGTTTTTTCTGATGCACACTCATTTTCTCTCTCTGAAATGGGTGTCTTCCTCATATTTCTGTTCCATTGATGATTACTTGGATGCTCCACGTCCATTCACAACATTGTAATCCTGGTCATCCTTAGAGCCTCCTTTGCATTACCAAATATATTTTCCAAAGCACGTTTTCACTGCATTTAATCTGCTCTACCTTTTATCCTTATGCTATACCATTTCTGTGCTATGAATCACTTGATCACTTGAATCCGTTATTCATCGATTTGCTAGGGCGGGCGTGTACTATGAATAGGGAAAAATTCTCTTCTCCACAAAGTAACCACTCACTGTAATTTTTTAAGTGACCTTTAAAGTGAAATGCTTATTTAAAACCCCATCCAGTATTGAACTTTTGAATTTTACCCCCAGGGATGGTTTTTGGGCAGTTTTCTCCAAAGCATCTAAAATTTACTGACAAAATTGAGTTATGTTATTCTCTATGATACTGTTATTCAGTATAGGGACTGAACAAGTAACTTGTAATGTGGGAGATTTTTAAGAAGTTTCTCAAAAGTGGAGAATTAAGAGGGTTGTACAGTGGGTAAGGCTCTTGCTTTGCACAAGACTGACCGAGGTTCAATACCCAGTACCCCATATGGTCCCCCAAACCCCACAGACCCAGGAGCAAACCCTGAGTACAAAAAAATTTGTTTTTTGTGGGCCCCCAAAAAATTAAAAAATTAGAAAGCGGGATTATAAAATCATCTTCCCTCTGATTATTTTATGGAAACAGGCTCATTGAATTTTTTTTGTAATTGAGGTAATATGGTTAAAATAGTGTTAAATTTCATAGCTTTGATGACAAAGTTACTATGTACCTTAACCACCACTAAAGTGCCCTAGGCCTTCTGTAAACTTGCTAATTTTTTAATTAAAAAGATTTTAATTAAATCACCATGAGATATACAGTTACAAAGTTGTTCATAATTGAATTTCAGTTATGCAATGTTCCAGCACACAACCCTTCACCACTGTACATTTTACACCACCAATGTCCCCAACTTCATCTCTCCAGCCTGCCTCTATGTCACTTCTCACTTGTCTTACCATGTTCATCGATTTGCTCCAGTGGGCACTAGTAACGTCTCCATTAGTGCCTGTCACATGTTAGTATAGCCCAAGGCCTATGCTCACTCCAGGAACACGAAGAGCCTCAAACCATTTTTAAGGGGTTGCCAGGAGCAACCCCTGAGTATAGGCAGGTGTGGCCCAGAAAGACAGAAAAAAAAAAGAACAAAAGAACAGACTGTTGTGCTACCCCGGTCATGCCACGATTGCTAGCATATTCCAGAATTTTAAGTAAAGGGCTAAAGTCACCGCACACCTGTAGCGATGGAGCTGGGGTCCCTTTCCCCAACCTCTGTCCCATCCTGGAGGCCCGTGGACCCACCTGCAAACTGCTCCCAGGCTGTTGGCTGTGAACCAGAGACACAGATACTCGGAGCAGAGATGCTACTGGCTGTCTCCATTGCATACGGCTACTTTGAGGCCATGCATTACATCAGCAAATGCAAGAACTGAGCGTACCCACATGGCAGAGCCTGGCAAGCTAACTGTGTCATATTCAATATGCCAAAAACAGTAACAATAATAGACCTCATTCTCATGACCTGCCTCTATAGCAGACACTCTCTCTCTCTCTCTCTCTCTCTCTCTCTCTGCTTGTGTCTCTCTGTCTGTCTCTCTCTGTCTCTCTCTCTGTCTCTGTCTGTCTGTCTCTCTCTCTCTCTCTGCTTGTGTCTCTCTGTCTCTCTGTCTCTCTCTGTCTCTCTCTCTGTCTCTGTCTGTCTGTCTGTCTGTCTCTCTCTCTCTCTCTCTCTCTCTCTCTCTCTCTGTCATTTTCCTTAGGCACTGTACTTTCCAATGCAGTTACTTAAAGGGAATCATACATGTCACTTATGTCACTTTTCCACCTTCTGGCACTCTATTTTTGTCCACAGTGATCAGTTCTAACTATCATTGTCATAATGTCACTGATTCTTAAAGTGGTTGCAGGTTAGGTAGGTAGTAGCTTATTGCAGCTCTAAACTGTCCCATGATACTCTCTCCTGAACCTGAATTCAATTTCCATGGGGAATTTTGTCAAAAATTTGAGGGAGAAACTGGGAGGGGTAGTACAACAATAGGGCATTTGCCTTGCACTCGCTGACCTGAGTTTGATCCCCAGCATCCCATATAGTCCACCAAGTCTACCAGGACTGATTCCTGAGTACAGTGCTAGGAATAAGCCCTGAGCATCGCTGGGTATAACCCCAAAAAAAAAAAGACCAAAAAAAAATCTTGAAGGACGTCCATGTTCATTCAAGTCACATTTGACTTGAACAACTTCCTTTTTGTAAATATAATAATATATATAGTTGGAAATATATATATATAGTTAGATAGTTAATATATAATTAGATAGAAAAATAGACTAGTATTATTTACTAACATCTTGTGATTTGTCTTATTTATGTTATTTTTGTAGTTGAAATCATTTTTTTAACTTTTTTCCTTAGTTTTTGGCCACACCTGGCACTACTCAGGGATTAATCTTGACTCCGTGCTCAGAGATCACTCCTGGGAATTGTACAGGGGTCAGTTACATGCAAGGCAAGTGACTATATCTCTGGTCCTGTTGTTGCTGAAATATTTTAAAACAGATGCCACATTTTATGCCATTTCACCCCTTAAGTATTTTCATATGCCTTTCAATTAAGAAAATGTTTTTTTTTTTTTTTTTTTTGCTTTTTGGGTCACACCCGGCAATGCTCAGGGGTTACTCCTGGCTCTGCACTCAGGAATTACTCCTGGCGGTGCTCGGGGGACCATATGGGATGCCGGGATTGAACCCAGGTCAGCACAGGCTGGCCGCATGCAAGGCAAACGCCCTACCCGCTGGGCTATCACTCCGGCCCCAAGAAAATGTTTTATCTAACATTTCCTCAACTAGTGACAATACTCATATCATACTACTAGCAAAATTATTGGTAATTTCATACTACCCTCTAATACTGATAAGTCATATTAAAATTATGCTGTTTCTTCCTTAAAGGTCTTTTATGATTGACTTGCTTGAATTCATCAAAAGGCCATACATTACAATTGGCTATGGGTCTTAAGTCTCCTTTTTGCCTGCCTTTTATTTTATGATGGAGTTTTATTTCTACTCTGTATAGTCCTACTTCAGTAAAAAAAGTTTTTAAAATTTAGATTTTGTCGTGTGGGAGTCAGAGGCTAGGTAAGATAGAGAATGAAACAATGCTAATAATTGTTGAAAGTGCTAATACCAACCTAGAGCTGAGCATTGAATGCAGGCAAAAGATACACATGACAACCTCTTGGTGTCTGTATTGTAATCCACAGTGTGGAAGGGAAGGAAGAGAGAAAGAGAGAGAGAGAAAGGGAAAGAAATAAAGAACCTGCCATGGAGGCAGACTAGGGAAGGGGGAAGGGAATCAGGGACATTGGTGGTGGGAAATGGGCACTGGTGGAGGGATAGGTGATGGAATACTGTATGGCCTAAAGCCAAATATGAACATCTTATGAACATCTTTGTAATTGTATATCTCACCGTGGTATAATAAAATATTAAAAATAAATAAATAAATAAATGACTGAATAAATAAATAAATGAATAAATAAGTATCACATCTTCCAAAAAATTTAGATTTTGTGATGCAATTTTAATCCCTACTTGTTTTCATGAGTTTAGTGTATGGATCACATTGTGATGGTTTTTTCCACTGTAACCTTATTTCTTTTATAAAGTTCAAAAGTCTTAATTTGATGTTGCTTTCTCTTTGCAGTAATCTAAATTGGCTATTTAGTGTCTAGACTATCATACCACAAAGTGGCTCATCACCATTTTTCATCATACTGTATTACCAAGAACCAATTATGAACACCTTTGTAATTGTATGTTTCACGGTGGTATAATAAAAAATTTTTTAAAAAAATTGGGCTTGCCTAGTTCCTAGAGGGTGTCTTTCAAGGAATATTAAATTTTAATACCTTTAGAATTAGCAAAAAGCATCAGGTTTTCATGGAGAGCAATAGGAGTTCTTCATTTTGCTGTAATTTGGAACTCTGAAGGTATGAGTGACTTTTGTTCTTAGCACCATTCTCAAATAGAAGCTCAGTAACTTAACTGATCTCCCTAAACAGTTATTATTTTAAATACTTGTTCTAGTAGATGAAAAAAATCATAATGGCATGATTTTTCTGATATATAAACCAATAATTAACTGCAACCTGTATCACCGTACCAGCCTGTGTAGTCTCCAATAGGTGGAAAAAGGAAAGAAAGTAACCATGGACTCAAATATCAGGCAACTATGGGAAATCATATTTATTAGAAAATTAATATGTTTTAAATTTGTACAATTTTCCAAGCCTTTTATGTCCTACCTCTTATGCATTAGTTATTACTATTCTTTCACAATGAATGTACTAAGTCATGAATAGATTAAGCTAGAAAATGTACTTAATATCATTTATCAGAGGTACCGGTGGCATGTTCAGGTGGCATTGTCTTTCTCTCTAAGGCAGCACATTGGTAGAAAGTGGGCAGATGTGCTATTGGGGAGAAATCTTTATTGTGTACCCCACTGTGCTTTTACCTCAGGGGCTGATTTATGGGGCGGTCACCAAGCTCACATCACAGACTTCACTATGTTTTCACCTGAACTGTTTTTTTTTTTCTTTTTGGGTCACACCAGGCAATGCTCAAGAGTTACTCCTGGCTCTGCACTCAGGAATTACTCCTGGTAGTGCTCAGGGGACCATATGGGATGCCAGGGATCGAACCCAGGTTGGCTGTGTGGAAGACAAATGCCCTACCCACTCTGCTGTCACTCCAGCCCCTCTTACCTGGACTGTTAAATTACTCCTTCATCCCTGCCCTGATCTTTTAAATCCATTGTTCAGCCCTCACATCATAGTCATAGTCATCTTTCCACTTAAAATACATCAGCTCCACTTTCCCACCTCAAGGAAACTCCTAAACTGAATTCAACTAAAATTCCATTCAGAAAGGGACTCTTTGGGGCTGGAACAATAGCACACCAGTAGGGCGTTTGCTGCACTCAGCCAATCTAGGTTTGATCCCGGCATCCCATATGGTCCTCCAAGCACCTCCAGGAGTAATTCCTGAGTGCAGAACCAAATGTAGACCCTGAGCATTGCCGGGTGTGACCCAAAAAAGTTTAAAAATAAAGGGGGCGGGCTCTTTGAGAACTAAAGGTCACGATTTCTTTTCAGTTCTACCACCATTAAGTTATGCAGAACCTTTATCAACACTTGATTTTGTATTCAGATGATCTGATAATTTTCTCTTGCTAATAATTATTTTGTGAATAGCCTTTTTTAAGCAGAAGGTGATACCACCCAAATGGGTGGGGAGTTATCGTGTGAAAATTTAATAGATAATTCTGTACTTATAAAATAGGTATCTCAGAGATCATTTGTCCTCATTTCAACAAGTGTTTTTGTCTCCTTTATTTATATTGGTTTTTGGTGGTATGTTTAAGCATTTCGCTGGTCTTTGATATGAACAAAGAGTTTAGGAATTTAGAAAATAGTTAAACTCAAAAAGCATTGGGAGCCACTGACAGTTAAAATGAGCTACAACTGCACCCCCGAACCATACCTTATTTGCATGTAAAATCTAAACGTTTTGAAATTCTGAGTGAGAGAAATAGGATTTTTAAAATTCCACAATACATTCTTTTCATCTATATCTATTATATTGTGAAGCACTTATAGCTAAATATAGATGGGTTCCCAGATGCTGTTGTTCACCAGAATAAGTTCTAGTAATCATTTGAAGTAGAGAAAGAATTTAGTTACATTATAATGCTGATTTTACCAATAATTTTCTTCTCTAGCCCTTTGCATTCTTTCTCAGCAGTCTGACTGGAACAATTTAGACTTATTGAAGTTTTTTTTCCTCATTATTTTCTTTTTCTTTCTCTCCCACTGGCCTTCAGTCATGGTGCTTCCCCTAAATATGTTTGCCATATGTGGGTAGGCTCTTCTATGAAAGGTGTGCATTTGTCCGTGTGTGTGTGTCTATGTGTGTCGCGCATGTGTGTGTGTGTGTGTGTGTGTGTGTGTGTGTGTGTGTGTAGGGGAAAGAGAAAGCAGAGAGAGGAGAAAAAGAGAAAGGCGAGGAGAAGAGAGAAGAAAGAGAAGAGAAAGAAGGACTTAGAAGGGCAGTGGGGATGAGAGATGCTAGTGTGTTAAGCAGAGGCTTCCTTCCCAGGGCCCAAGTCAATGGTCTTTATGTCCCGCAGTCTAGAGTGGTGGATTCCATCTTATCCTGCAGCTATCTCTGAAGTGCATGTCTACACATCTTTAAGTGATACTTGCCTTGAGATACCATCACCCTGCAGATGGAGGAGAAAAGACAGAGTCTATCTTTAGGCTCTGGCTTCCTGCCAAGGCTAGGAGAAAAGGATAGTGAGAGCATCCAATCTCCTGTTACAGAGACCAGAGCAGTGAAGGGAAAGCAGAGGAAAGAGAATGGAATCTCTAATTAGAGTTCTGTTATCTACCCTGCTCCCAATACTAAAAAATAAAGTCAAGGGGTCTTTGGAGAATCTGGTTTTGAATGAAGGCCCCAGGCACTGACTTCATGAATCTTGGTTCAGGATATACAAACAAGGATTCTACTTGGCCCGTTGACCCTTATCGTGGTATAAAACCAAGGCCTGAAACTGCACTGTGATTCTCGTTGCTCTCCTCACCCTGATCACTTTGGCAGCAGAGTGAAGTGTAGAGCCATATTCTCAAGCTTCTGGACTGTGGGTTCCAACAACAGTCCACTCCCATGTGGAATGGAAAGGGAGTCGAGAATGTGGCACAACAGACTTGGGAATCTTGTTAGTCAGCCTCACTTCCAGAATTTCTGGGAACAAAAAATGGATCTGAATTACCTGAGGCAGAGAAAATGAAGAGACATTAGGAAAGCTATTATTATACAATTACATTCCTTCTCTAAGAGCTTTCAGCTGGGGCCTACGAGGTAGTGCTGTGGGTTGCCTTGTACACAGCCAACCCAGGTTTGATCCCCAGCACCACATTAGGTTTCCACTGCCTGGCCAGAAATGACCCTTGAATACAGAGCCAGGAGCAGGTCCTAAGCACCTCTGCATGTGACCCAAAAGTCAAAAATTAATCACTGTATCACTGTCTTCCCGTTGTTCATCAATTTGCTCGAGCGGGCACCAGTAACATCCCCATACATCCAGTCGCTTGCTAGTGTAGTCCAAGGGCATCTGCTCACTTCAGGAACACGAAGAACCTCAGACCATTCCTTCTGGTCATGGGAATGAGGTCTATAATTGTTACTGGTTTTTGGCATATCAAATATGACACGGGTAGCTGGCCAGGCTGAGGTTGTTCTTGTTCGAAGGACAATGTGAGTACAAGCTGGGCTAGTGGCACAGTGTGTGGGAGATCCTACAGTGAACAAAACAGCCCTGGAACTCGCTCCTGTCCCTACAGGAGGTGCCAGTACAATACCACCGACTACTGCAGGGGCTGTATCCATTGGTCATTCTGTATTTAAACTGTCAGTGCCGCCCTGATGTCCTGAAGGTCCCTTTACTTGTTGATCTGATAATTTCCCAATACTAACAGATTTGCCAAACACTGCCTTATTCTTCTCAGAAGTTAGGATTACTTTGGTGTATATAACGGACTGACTTGAAGTAATTAAAACTAAATAAAATGTTTCCACTGCCTTGCCAATACCTTTACTCCTATTTAGCTCATGGAGAAAGTTACAATATTTGTACTGTCCTGGAACACAGTAATAGTTATGTTTTAATTATATCTCCAAGAAGAGTTCTTGGAGCTGGGGAAATAGCTCAGAGGACTGGTGCTCATGCAGACATTCAGAGGCACCGAGGTCAGTTCCAGCACCCAGTGGTCCCTCAAACATTGCTAGAATACTAAAGCCATTTCATGTTTGTTCTCTCTGCCTCCTTGCCCTTCTAAATTGAAATAGTATGTTTCAAGGGGATTGTTTCTTACATCTGGATTCTTGAATGAAAAGGTCCATAAAACAGATTATAGTCAGCTTAAGGTTACCAAGTTAGAGTGTAAATGGGAAAGAAACCATTGCTATAAGTCATTTATTTTTTTGGCTTATTTGTTGCCCAGCATGACATAGCAAAAGCTCACTAAGGAAACATTAAGGGAAGTACATCCCCACAAAGAGCTGTGTGCAGTCACAGCACATCCTCAAGTAATGTGGTCTTACTCAACATCCTTTTGTTATAATGTTTTTAAGGGGAAGAAATTCAAGTCACACTGAACAAAATGACATTAGTTAAGGACCTGCCTTCTTTCATGATAAATTTGTTAAAGTGCAATTTTGAAGAGCCTATAAACAGTGGTATGTCTAGAATTAAGGTAATCAACCTAGAAATGAGCATTAAATACAGGCAAAAAGATACACATGATAACCTCTGAGTGTATGTATTACAATCCACAATATGTAAGTGAAGAAAGACAAAGAGAGAGAAAAGAGATAAAGAGCCTGCCATAGAGGCAGGGGGGGGGGGGGGGCGGGGGGGGGGAGGTTAAAGGGAGGAGATCTGGGACATTGGTGGTGGGAAATAGGCACTGGTGGGGATATGGGTGCTGGAACACTGAATGACCGAAACCCAAACATGAACATCTTTGTAATTGTATATCTCATGGTGGTATAATAAAATATCTTTTAAAAAAATTAAGGTAATCATACACATACACAATAAGCAATAGAATTTAGATAGAAGTGACTTTTTAAAAGGAGCAGACTCATAGTTTCTATGAGCTTTTATTTGACTTTGGAAATATCAACCAGAATTATTTTAGAAAATTCAGATGTGTACGAACAGTTGTACACTGACAAACATAAATACAGGAGACAGAAAAGTTGGAGAGTAAAGTTTATCATGGATCAGAGTTCTTTTAATTAAAATCAGATTCCTAAACAGGGTTCCTGTTAAAGGGATTTGTCATGGGGATGATAAGAGTCTAATAAAAATAATGCAGCATGAAATTGCTTGTTTCCGAGAGAAAGCAATAAATGGAAATTTGTGACTCTGAATAGTCTTCTAGTGTCCTAACCAAAACTTCTAGGTCCTGATTCCTGGAAAGATAACTTTTATAGTATTTATATGGGAAGTAGAAAAATCCTAAGGGAAACTTAGGGTATGACAAGCATTTGATCTGGCATTTATGAACCAGCTAATTAAGTGAATAGGTTTTATGTGTACACAGCAGCCCTATCTTTGGCAATCATGTTATCCCATACTTGGTAGTTAAATTTCTTACTTTTCTCTTTCTTTTGTGAGTTAATGTGGTGGCAGTGGTGGTCACTGGATTTGCACTCAGGCCTGTTTGCAGTGGTCACACTTGGGCCATAGTGTTCACCTTGGGCAGGGAGTGGGGTGAGAGGGAGTTTTGGGGAGCCGCTGGGGTTCCCAACAATACCAGGAAATGAGTTCACGTCTACCTCCGAAGCCAGTGGGGAATGGATGAAAACTCAGGAATCCAGCGCAGTTTTAAAAGGCTTTATTATCACAGGTTCTGATATACAATCTAAGAACAGGAAAAACCCCCGGACTCTGGGTTCCCAGCTGGACCCCGGCCACATGTAGGCCAAAATGACTGCCACCACATGTTGAAGCCCAACAGAGAACGGAGAGGATGGAAAGAGGAAAACACCAAGGAAAGCCAAAATGGCTAAAGGGCCTTCTCTCTTCTCCCAGCTTATTTTATAGATAGAAATCCGCCAAAACTTCCCAGCCTGGCCCATTGTGTGCTGGGCTATCTAGAGATGAATACAGGTAAACAACTCTATTGAAATGCAGCACTTCAGGTGGGCCTTTTGGCTTTACAAGTGCCAGAGCAGATTCAGGATTCAAAGCCTCCCTTTCAGAGCTGGGAGGAGCTTCAAGCTAAGTGTAGCTGGAAATTAAAGTAGGGCATGTCACCTGGCAGGGGGCCTCACACTCTTTAGTTGTAGTGCTCACATACATGCTTATGGTAATGCATGGGCAACATGCTTCTCTGTGGGGCTCACACATTTTTTGTTTTTGTATTGTTTGTTTTTATTCAATCACCATGAGATACAGTTACCAGGCTATATCAGGTTTCAGTCACAAAATGTTCCAACACCCATCCCTCTACCAGGGTAATTTCTCACCAATGTCCCCCTTTTCCCACCTGCTGCTCCCCTAACCCCAGCCTGTATCTATGGCAAGCACTTTCCTTCTTTCTCTCTTCCATTGGCATTATGGCTTGCAGTACAGATACTGAGAAGTTATCATGTTTGTTCCATTACCTCCTTTCAGCATGCAGTTTTTATCCAGAGTGATCATTTCCAACTATCACTATAGCCATATTCATTTTAATGTGTAATTTCAAAAACTATATGTATTGACTCGTTTAAAATATTTTATGTAAGTGGTACCATGTTGCAGTGTTTTTCTACAACTTTTTTATTCACATAGTAACACGATTTTGCCATTCTCATGTTTATTTACAAATCCAGCTCATGTTATGTAAAGTGGTTTTATATATGCCAGATTTTATATTGTAAGGATTGGCCACCCAATGGGGTGACTGACTGGGAGCCTCAGAACGCCGCACCTACCAAGGAAAACTCTGAGAGACCAAGTCCTATGCAAAAGCAAGGGTTTTATTAATAAGCGAGTATACTCGGGCTCATAGCGTGACCCCAAATGGTCAGTGGCTAAGAGCCCCGAGGCCCTTCCAGGGAGGATCTTTTAAGAGATAATTCCCGCCGTTAAAGAAAAGCCCGCTCATAACCATCCAATAGATTTTAAATATTACATCAAGGTCTGCGCTCAGGCAGCCAATCACTCTGCACCAGGTAACCATCACCCACCAATCTGAGTGTGCCTAATACTTCTTTCCATATTTGGCACGGCATGGGCCCAGTCACATATCATACCAAATACGGAGGGGGACATCAGACACAACCTCTCGGGAATGTTTATCTCATTTTATCAGTTACTTTCGGTTGAGCCATCATTTTATCAGTTACCTCTGGTTCCCGTCTTTGTGTTCTGCGGGTGAGGGGTCATTCTTTCAATACAGATATCCCTTATTAATAAACCTTTAGTTTCTTTCATGCCTTTATTTACAAATGCTCTTATGCTCTTACTATTTGAGCACTCATTCTATTGGTAAATAAAATAGAAAAAAAATGCTATTATAGTACTTGCATTCTACTGGGATACAAACAAATAAAGTATAATAGAGAGTAATGGGCTATTAAGAGAAATTGGGAGGCATATTTCTGTTTAAAACCTGTGTCTGGGTACTCCTTAGATATAATTGTAGAATTTCCCTTAGGGGGCTAGAACCCTAGTTCAGGGGTCATGGAACTTGCCTTGTATGGGGTTGACCCTGTTAGATCCTGCAAATGCCCCAACTATGTAAGCCCTAGGGCCTTGATAAACAAGTCACGGCTCAAGATCACCTTGATTCCCCAACAAAGCATATCTATCCTGGTCATTTGGATAGTATAGTTTTACTATCTGTTGAGAATAGGACATCCTCAAGGTTGGTTAAGCACATGACTGGAACAGGACAGTCCACTTCTCTTGTCTTTCTTTAAGTTTGCATGACCTTTTTGTATGAGACTTGCAGACATGGGGCAGAGCTGCTACTGGCTCTCCCTGTGACCAGCCGCTCACGAGGCACCCAGGAAGGATGGGTTCTAGCCCTGGCCCACCACCTCAGCAGAGCCTCGCAACAAGCCAGACGACCCCCAACTCCATGAGGGCCTCCATTTTCCACATCCGGACTTCTCTCTCGTCAGAACTCCACCCAGCAGACCAGCCTATCACAGCCCGGCTCATCGAAGTTCCACCCTGCAGCAGTCTTTTTTTTAAATCCAGCTCAGGTATGCCGTCCAGAGACTCGCAGACATGGGGCAGAGCTGCTACTGGCTCTCCCTGTGACCAGCCGCTCCCGAGGCACCCAGGAGGGATGGTGGGTTCTAGCCCTGGCCCACCACCTCAGCAGAGCCTCGCAACAAGCCAGACGACCCCCAACTCCATGAGGGCCTCCATTTTCCACATCCGGACTTCTCTCTCGTCAGAACTCCACCCAGCAGACCAGCCTATCACAGCCCAGCTCATCGAGTTCCACCCTGCAGCAGTCTTTTTAAATCCAGCTCAGGTATGCCGGTCCAGAGACTTCGCAGACATGGGGCAGAGCTGCTACTGGCTCTCCCTGTGACCAGCCGCTCACGAGGCACCCGGGAGGGATGGTGGGTTCTAGCCCTGGCCCACCACCTCAGCAGAGCCTCGCCAACAAGCCAGGCGACCCCCAACTCCATGAGGGCCTCCATTTTCCACATCCGGACTTCTCTCTCGTCAGAACTCCACCCAGCAGACCAGCCTATTACACCCCGGCTCGCGCGGCCACAAGCGGCCTCGCAGTTCATCAATAAATGCTGGACTTAGAGATGCCTACAAGAGTATGCTACCTGCACGGCAGAGCCTGGCAAGCTACCCGTGTTGTATTTGATATGCCAAATACCAGTAACAATTATAGACCTCATTCGGAATGGATTGAGGCTCTTTATGTTCCTGGAGCAAGCAGATGCCCTTGGGCTCTACTAGCGTGAGACAGGATATATGGAGATGTTACTGGGGCCCGCTCGAGCAAATCGATGATAAACGGGAAGACAGTGACAGTGACCTTTTTTAGGATGAAGTATTTCTCTTGACTTTCCTTGCCTTTTTTTGATAAACTGTTTGAAATACGCTTTTCTTTAAGTCTATTGGCTATATGGATTTGTGCGGGCTGTGATGCATGTAACGGCCTTGGAAGGCCTATATAATCCCTTCTTGCCCTCTCCCCAGGGTCGAACATTCTCAGTATGACCTGCGTGTCTCAATGTTGCGATTGGCCCCAGCTAGCTGGAATAAACCCTGTTTGTTATTGCATTACGAGTGTGGTTCTTTGCCACCCGAGCAAGGAAGCGGGCAAACAGAGCTAGGGCTCCAACAACTCCAATTCAGTCACTGACACCACATGATGGTCCCCTGAGCATCATTGAGTGCAGCCCCAGAGGCCTCTGGGCACTGTTGGGCTGTCTTGGTAATCCCCAGCCCTGCAGGACCCATGTAGCACCACACCTTGGACTCCCACATTGGATTGTGGGTCAAGTTGATGGAGAATTGCTAGGAGGGAATCCTGGGCCTTCTGAACACCACTGGTAAGCCCATCCCCAAAGCAGAATTAATTATGACCTCAGGAAAGGAGTTAGCCAGTATGCATCTGGAGGAAAAGATTTCTTACCAGAGAAAATTGTTGTGCCAAAGTTGTAAGGTGAGAGTTTGTGTGGTATGTTTAGGGCGACCGTTTGGTCTTCAGAAGAGAGAAAAGGGGAAGGAAACAAATTCAAATCACAGATGAGATAGGATTGAATGGAAAGAAGTGAGGATATCTCGTCTGATGAGCCAGAATAATTGAGGAAATGGGAAATGCAGACTTTGAAGGAAACAAGTGACATGATTTATGTTTGAAGAGGGTCCTTTTGGCTACTATGGAGGTTGGGGTGAAAATGGAGAGACTACGGCAGAAGTTATTACATGAACCTTGGTGTCCATGCCACATGTTAGTGCCCAAGGCCAGAATAGATGTAGCCAAAGAGGTGAAAAGTGGCAAGATTGTGAATCTGTTTTGAAGGTAAGAGTGACATTTGAAAGTTAGGTAGATATGGAAAAGAAATGACTGCATGGACTTTTCAGATGTAATGGCAAGGATATCGTTGCCACCAGAAGACATAACAGATGTGGATAGAAGAGACTTGGGAGGGAGGGTCAGGGGTTCTGTCTTAGATGTTGTGTTTGGGATGTCCATTAGAGTCCAGATATGATACTGGCCTTGGCTTGAGATGAGTCTGAAATTCAGCAAGAAGTTTGGCTGAGTTACAAATACCTAAGTCATTATTTGTAGAGATTGTCTTTAAATCAATGAGATAAGATGCATGGAAGGAGACTCTGTAAAAAAAAAAAAAGAACAAATGTAAAGTAACATGGATGAGTTTCTTGATGTCTGCATTACTAAGAGAATAGGGAGAAGTGGATATATCACATGAACTGAAAATAGAAACTGTTGGGATAAGGAGGAAAACTAGAAGAATGAGGGGAAGGCGAGTGGAACAAGATGAAAGAAATAAGCAGTTGTGTCAAATGCTGCTATGTATGTCAAGAGAATGTTTATATTAATCATTATATGCTTATAAGGAAATAAGTTTGTCTTAATCATTATATGATTCTAAAAAATAAATTTATTCTCTTTATAAGAGAATAAGTTTATCTTAACCATTGCTGACAGTGATTTAGTCAAGTGTCGGGAAAGAAAACTTTATTGGAGTGGGTTGAAGTGAGAGGAAGGGGGAGTCTCATCAAGCACAATGAGAACTAAGGTTTCTTCTTTTACTTTCATTGATGAGATCCAGTTCTCCTCACTAACCATGTTGAAAGGAATAGGGATAGACTCACACCCACTGCCAAAGTGCCAATATTCCTGCCACTATATGAACTGAAAGGGAACCATGTCCCTTTCAGTTCACCACCCACCTCATAATCTCAGTTCTGTAATCAGTCTAAGGGTTTACTTTCATCAGACTTTGCTTGCTGTTTCTTTAAATACTTCATATGAATGAGATTATCTGTGTTTGTCTTTCTCCTTCTGAATTTCCACTCAGTATAATGTAGATTATATCGTTCTCATAGTTTAGGATTTAATTGTATACACAAGCGTATAGCACATGCACATATATATTATTCCTTTTTATTGTTAATAATATTTCACTGTATAGATATACCATATTTAGCTAATCTGGTCACTAGCACATACGCAATGTATATATACTATACGCACTCACATATATAAAACATGTATTTCATTCACTTATCATACTAAACATTTGGGTTCACTTGATCACTTGACATCCCGTTATTCATTGATTTGCTCGGGCGGGCGCCAGTAACATTTCCATTTGACCCTATCATGTGCCAGTGTAGCCCAATGGCATCTGCTTGCTTCAGGAATACAAAGAGCCTCAACACATTCATTCAGGATCTTCACAAAGAAGTCTGACCATCTTGTAGGTGGACTACCCATGATCCTTTTTTTTAAGTATTTTATTATACCACCGTGAGATACACAATCACAAAGACACACAATTAAAAGGTGGGATCCAGTCGGTAACAGCCCTAGTCCAGCAGTCATCTCCAAATCGCATTACATGTCCAGCCCATCTAATTTTCAATGCCTTGGCAAACGAGACTGCATCCCTGACTCTGGAATGGTGAAGGAGGTCGGAACTCCGGATTCCTTCTCTCACTTGAGTGAAGCATGATATTCCAAGCATAGCTCTTTCAATTCCTTTTTGGGAGACACGAATAGCACTCTCATTCTGGTTTCGTAGGGCCCAGGTCTCTGAGGCGTATATTAATGCAGGGAAAACAGTGGAGTCAAAGAGATGTGCCCAGAGCTGGAGGTTCTTTGTCCTTTTTAGCTATTTCTTCGTTGCTCTTAATGGCATTCCATGCCGCTCTCTTCCTCCTGCGCAGCTCAGGTTTTAGGTCGTTCATCAGGTTAAGTTCTTGACCTAGGTACACATAACTGCTGCATTCAGAGATGTTTGTTCCATTGATAGTGAATGGGGCCTCTGGAACTAGTTCATTTTTCATGAACATAGTTTTGCTGAGATTCAGCTGTAGACCTATCTTTCCACAGTCTCGGTTGAAGTCTGCCAGCATTTGTGCCACTTGGCTAATTAATGTTTGGTGTTATTAGAACGATGTCATCAGCGAAGCAGAGGGGGTATAGTCGCCAACCCACTATCTTCACTCCCATTCCTTCCCATTCTAATTGTCGCATGATGTTCTCGAGGGTGGCACTAAAGAATTTTGGTGAAATGGTATCACCCTGCTGAACCCCTCTTTTAACATCAATATTCACTTCCTTGTAGAATGGTGAGATCCTGGTCATGAATCTGTAATACAGCTCATGAAGGATCTTGATGTACCTGGTTTGAGCGCTCTGTTTGGCTAGGACTTCTATTGATGACCGCTTCAGTCTCCACAGAATCAAAGCCTTTCTTTAAATCAATGAACGTGAGACAGAGTGGCATCTTGAAATCCCTACAAACCTCAGTCAGCTTGATTACTGTGTGGATATGGTCGTTGTGCATTTGGGTTACTTTGAATATTAGCTATTATAAAATGTACCACAATGAACATAGGTGAGTATATCTTTTTAGATTAATGTTTTAATGTCCTTTTGATAGATACAAACTATAAATGCTCAAATCATTTATACAACAATGATCTAGTATAATATAACTCATTCATGTCCCCCATATTTTAGTCATGTCTAGATTACTTATAATTGCTAATACAATATAAGTGCTATGTTAATAATTGTTATATTATTTATGGAACAATGGCAAGGGGAAAGCCTATACATCTTTACTATCAACAGAACCACCACAGGCCTAATTATACAATGTATTATTTTTTGGTTTGTGGATGTGAATACAGAGTTGGATACAGAGGGTCATCTGTAATTTATATATCACCCAATTCATTCATTTAAAATCTGCAGTTAGGGCTAGCCACAATGTGTAAAATAAGAGGGAGAGAGATGCAGAGACAGAGAGAGAGAGAGAGAGAGAAAGAGAGGAAACTGGGGTACCTGCTATCAAGGCGGCCTGGGGGGACGGGAGGGAGGGGGGGGTACATTGGTGGTGGAAATGGGGCACTGGTGGAGGGATGGGTGCTGGAATACTGTATTACCAAGAACCAATTATGAACACCTTTGTAATTGTATGTTTCACGGTGGTATGATAAAAAAAATTAAAAAAATAAAATCTGCAGTTAAATGAACTGTAACTTTTAGTATATTTGAGTTGTGCATCCATCACAATCAATTTTAGAATATTGTATTGTTGTTTTGAGGCCACACCTGACTCTGTTCAGGGCTTTCTCGTGGCACTGCCCTTACAGATCAATCTTAGTCAACTTGAGGTACATTACGGGG
This sequence comes from Cryptotis parvus, assembly GCA_021461705.1. Classification (NCBI taxonomy): domain Eukaryota; kingdom Metazoa; phylum Chordata; class Mammalia; order Eulipotyphla; family Soricidae; genus Cryptotis; species Cryptotis parvus. The sequence continues at coordinate 21,386 of JAJIBD010002114.1, read as the reverse complement.
AGGCAGGATCAAACTCTGGTCCAGCACATGCAAGGCAAATTCTCTGCCTATTCAACTAACTCTTTAGCCCAGTTCCAGAACATTTTCATATGTCATAAAGAACCCCTACACCCATTGACAGTCACTTCTCCCCCTCTACCTACTCTTAAGTCATTTCTAATCTACTTATCTACTATGGATATTTTTTCTTTTTGGGTCATACCTGGCAATGCTCAGGGGTTACTCCTGGCTCTGCACTCAGGAATTACTCTTGGTGGTGTTCTAGGGGACCATTTGGGATGCTGGGGATTGAACCCGGTCAGCCGCATGCACAGCAAACACTCTACCTATCGCTATAGCTCCATTCTGTAGAATTTTCTTTTCTGAACATTTTGTACAAATGGAATCCCAAATGATTTTGGGATGTTGAACCAAACTTGCATTGCTGAAATAAATCCTACTTGATCATGTTTTGTAAGTCTTTATATCCATGGCAGTATTTGATTTTCTAGTGTTTTGTTAAAGTCTTTGAATCTTTGGTCACGGGCATGTAAGTCTATAGTTTGTTTTTTTATGCCTTTACCTGGTTTTGGTGTCAAGGTGAAATTCACCTCCTAGAATGAGTATAGTTAATGATGATTGAGCAGAAATTTCCAAATCCCTTGATCCCATATTTTTTGGACTTTTGCTGACTTGCAATTGAAATGAAGTCAGCCAGAGGTAAGAGAAGAGCTTCTCAGTCATCCAAGGATGCTTGTGTCATCCTGCAGAGGCCAGCAATTTCTGGACACATTCTAGATGTCCAGAAATTCTTAAGATTCCTTCATAGTACTCAATGGGAATATCATTTCTCAAATTTTTTTTCTCTAAATTTTATTTTGGCAAGCCCAAGCAGCTTTAAGATTAAATCATTGCTGGTGACTATTTTTGAAATATGTACTAAGAAGGCTATTTCCATTGAGTGAGTTGAGGTCCAGTCAAATTACAAGTTCTGATTTTGTGAAGTTCTATTTACTCATATCCTAGCTGTACTTGGCTCTTTCACTGCACTCATTCAGATGCAAATCAAGTGAAATAGCACTGTCACTTTAATTAACATTTGATGCATTTGGACCATTTTCATAGTGTTACCTGCTCTTTTTTTTCTTGTAATAAATACTCTTATAAGTATTTATTATTATTTATACCATTTGCTGGCTTCAGATATCTTTCTCCACTCTAACTGGTCTTTTTTCTTTTTAAATGATGGTATTTAATAAAGAAAAGTTATTCATTATTATACAACTTAATCAAGATGTTACCTTTTTTAATGCTTTCCGATCTTATTAAAAAATTCCTAGTGATAAACAGAAAGTTAAAATAGAGTCATCCAACTATAATTTTTTAAGAACATTTTTAAGGACATTATTTAGTTAAAATAGTTTAATCTACCTCAAGGAATACTAGTATCACTGTATCACTGACTTCCCGTTCATCATCGATTTGCTCGAGCTGGCACCAGTAACATCTCCATATGACCTGTCTCATGCAAGTAGAGCCCAAGGGCACCTGTTGCTCCAGGAACATAAAGAGCCTCAAACCATTCCATCAGGTCATGGGAATGAGGTCTATAATTGTTACTGGTATTTGGCATATCAAATACGACACAGGTAGCTTGCCAGGCTCTGCCGTGCGGGTAGCATACTCTTGTAGCCATCTCAAAATCCAGCATTTATTGATGAACCACGCGGCTGCAAGTGGCTGCGCAAGCCGGGCTGTGATAGGCTGGTCTGCTGGGTGGAGTGCTGATGAGGGAGAAGTCCAGATGTGGAAAATGGAGGCCCTCATGGAGTGGAGGGTCGTCTGGCTTGTTGTGAAGCTCTTCTGGGGTGGCGGGCCAGGGCTAGAACCTGCCATTCCTCCTGGGCTCCTCATGAGCGTCTGGGCACAGGGAAAGCCAGTAGCAGCTGGAAACAAATGAAAATTAAGCCACGAACTATCAGAACTTGTAGGACACAACAAAAGTGTTAAGAGGAAAGTTCATAGCTCTGCAAGTATGCATCAGGAAAGAAGAAAGGGTCAACATAAATAACCTGACTTCACAGCTAGAAATCTTAGAAAAAGACTAACAAAAGGAGCCCTTGGGCCGGAGCGATAGTCCAGCGGGTAGGGCGTTTGCCTTACACCGGGCCGGCCTGTGCCAGCCTGGGTTCGATCCCTGGCATACCATATGGTCCCCTGAGCACCGCCAGGACTAATTCCCTGAATGCAGAGCCAGGAGTAACTCCTGAGCCTCGCCAGGTGTGACACACACACACACACAAAAAAGGAGCCCAAGCCAGGGAGAAAGAAGGAAATGATAAGACTAAGAGCTGAAATCAATGAGTTGGAATCCCAAAAAAAAAAATGGAAATAGAATACTTCAAGATTATGTTTTCTGAATGAAAAATAACTTTCAGTATCAAAACGTATGCTGTTACAGAAGTTCTTTTGCTTCTTCCTGTGAAATCTGCCAATTCTGTTGAGTTTATTTCCTTTATTCTTTGGTTTTGTTTTGAGGTTTTGGAGACATACCTGGTGGTGCTCAGGGGCTTGGGGAGATCTCTCCTCATGGTGCTCTTGGGAGACTGTATGGTGCCAGGGATTGAACTGGGCCTCCCACATGAAGAGCATCCATTGAACTATCTTGCTGGCCTCTCTTCGATCTATTTCTATCTCATTTATTTCTAATCATCATTCCTTCCATTTTCACTAGAGTCCATTAGATGTAAAATATTCCATCTGCTCTCCAAAAAGTTGTGTCCTTATCTCTATTTCCCCTCCTCCTGTTTCAGAGGAAGATGTTTCTTAGAAATGAGTCTATCTTGTCTTGGGGGCAGGGAGTAAGAGTGGGGAGGAAAAACTTCCTGTTTGGGGAACACCCTAGATTGGAGAGGGGTGCTCAGAGAGCATGGAAATTCTACACCACTTCCTACCTTGCCATTTGCATCTCTGTTTGCCTTTTCTTGAGCCATAACCATTTATAATAAACCAGTACTCCAAGAGATGAGTAGTGCTGTTTTCTAGAGAACAAAGAATATTGATTCATCACAATTTCTATAGCAATAAACAAAGTCATTGTAGACAAGATCTCCATCACAGTCATCAAAGGTCCCCAGGACAGAGCATAGTGGCCTATAGACTAATGAGATTCAACAAAGATTTACTAATCAGATGATTATTCTTGAGTACAAAAAAAAAAACCACTACTCCAAGGAAAACTTGGCTTCATGGAGATGTGACAGTAACACTGTACAATACTAAGCTGAGCACTTGAGCCAGAATTGAAGAAAAGAAGTTATCTTGTCTCTTTCCACTTGGTTATAGTCCTTTTCTGTTTTTATTCCTTTCTCCAGTTCATCAAAGAGCAAAGAAAAAAATTCTCTTCTTTCTGTTCTTCATGCCGTAAAAACAATTCTTGTTTTATTAGCTCTAATGGGAATGTGTTTTGTTGATAACTAGAAACAACCCTAATCCTCTTGCTTCTATCCAGGGTTACTGTTTTTGTCTGATAGCTATTTGTTTGCAGTAGCAGTTAGCCGTTTGCATGGACTGTGCTAAGTCACTGCCTTAATAAAACCCTTTTGGAGAAAAAGATGACAGATTCAGTCTAGCCACTTGCAAAATGTTAAAAATATTCCTTGCTGAGCACATGAAAAACATCTCTTCATTCACTATGTCAGGAGGGAGAAACTGTCTTATACCAGATGGCAGTTCTTTACTAGTACAATAGGCGTGGACTGATGCAGATCCATTCCTTATGCCCTTTTGCAAAACCCACAAAAAAACACTTTTGGGACCACCTTTCAGGCTTGGCAACAATCTCTAAATTTTAAGAAAATCAGATGGATACATACATCCCCCCTACCCAAAAAAAAAAAAAAAAAAGGCTGGGAATCATGAGGGCCAGAAATGGATGCAGAGACTTTTGAAGTTACCATTTAGAACCTGACCAGCGCTCAAGAATTAGCCCAGTTGTTGCCAGGTTTTATTACTTGATTAAATTTGGTTAAAACAAAACTAACTTGGAAAAAGTTATATCCTCTTATGTCCTGAACCTCTCCTTTTAAAAGGTAAATAAAATGAAAAAGGATGAAAGAGAGGTAGGAAGGAAGAGCTTGAGAGTATAGAAACACATTTAAAATGATAGAGTGATGCCTAAATTGTAGATCACCCTAAATTGAATGATTTAATCTTTTAAGTTCATAATCTTCTACCGCTTACCTTTGTATATTTAGAACTTATACAGAGAGGATTTGAGTGTTCGTGTGTGTGTGTGTGTGTGTGTGTGTGTGTGTGTGTGTGTTTTCTCTAAATCCTGGCTTGTTGCACATACGGGGTCATGTAACTGAATGTGGGGTTCTTGAAAAAATTTGGCAACAGTAAACGGTTTCTCAATGCTCAATGACCAGAAATTAATTCAAATCAACCAAGTAATGAATTCAAGGTGTTTCTGGCAGTGCTCACCCATGTCATATTTCTCAGGCAAAAAGGCTCATAAGTGAAAGTTTAGGGAAGTTCTGTTCTGAAGAACTTCAGTTTTCTAAAAAATTATTGTCTGATTTTGTGGTTTGTTTGTTGGTTTGTTTGATTATTGGTTTGGGGGTCATACCCAGTGTTCAGGACTTACTCTGGTGGTGCTTGGGGACCACGTGGAGTGCTGGGGATCAAGCCCAGGTCAGCTGCATGCAAGGCAAGTGCCCTACCTGCTGTACTACCACTCCAGCCTTGTCTGGTTTTGTTTTTAATTTTTATTTGGCCCCTAGACCCTTGCTTTCCCTTTGTTGTTGTCATTGTTTGCAGTGCTCACCAGGCTTGCTGCGATGCTCAGTCGTACATCCTAACTTTGCTGCTTACTTATTTGTCCATTATGGTGCTTACTGTAAGCCGCACCCTTTGCTCCTACACACCAGGCTTAGATGGGTCAGAAACTAAAAAGAGTTTGCAGTTCCTGGGAATACAGACAGCTGTTTTGAGCCAGACTCAAAACAGCAGCACTGCCAGAACAGCCCCTGTGTGTGCAGTAGCATTGGACATCAGACTCTCGGCACCATACTGGCTGCAGCTCCCGTAGCCTTGGCTGTGGAACATATTGACACAGGCATATACCACCTGTGGCTCACACTTGGATATAGCTTCATTAACACAAATTGCATCACTAATGCAAAGATGTTATCACTGTATCACTGTCTTCCCATTGTTCATCGATTTGCTCGAGTGGGCACTAGTAACATCTCCATTAGTCCTGTCACAAGCAAGTGCAACCCAAGGGCATCTACTTGCTACAGGAACAGGAGGAGCCTGAAACCATTCTTCAGGTTATGGAACTGAGGTCCATAATAGTTACTAGTCTTTGGCATAAAAAGTAAATAAAACACAGTAGCTTGCCAGTGACTATATCACCGTGTAGGTGATATAGTCTCAGTAGAAGGCTCTCAACCCCAGCATTTACTGATGAAATCTACCGGGATCTACCTGGGAAGATCAGGTTTTCTCTTGGATGGAGCTCTGAGGAACTATGGAATCTGGATGTTGAGAATGACTAACTGCATGATGTGTGGTTTGCTCTGGCTTCTTGCCAGGCTTACTGGTATCAGTTAAAACATGTCTATAACTGTTTACTATGTATAAATGTGAAAAAAAATTGGGAAGAACCTTATGCAAAATTCAGTATCCTATAAAAATATCGCACGGCCACAAAGCGGCCTCGCGCTAAGGGACATGTGGGTCTGGCATGGGTGGGTCTCTCTCTTCCGGGGCAACTGGCATGAAGGCGGAGGAAAGGGCAGGGCCCAAGACTCCACTCCGAGTCCGGCCAGCTTGGTCTCTCCCGACTCATGAGAGCAAACCCTTGGAGCAATGTTGGACTCGGCCAGGGATGGCCGAGCCCTTACCGGGAGGTCAGCTCCATGGGTTGCTTCCACATGGGGCCACCCGAGCAGCACAGCTGTGGGTCTGAAGTGGATGGGTCTGGATCTCTTCCGGGGTTGCAAATTAGCTGAGTCTGGCATGGGTGGATCTCTCTCTTCAGGGGCAACTGGCATGGAGGCGGAGGAAAGGGCAGGGCCCAAAACTCTACTCCGAGTCCGGCCAGCATGGTCTCTGCCCCGCTCATGAGAGCAAACCCTTGGAGCAATGTTGGACTCGGCCAGGGGATGGCCGAGCCCCTTACTGGAAGGTCAGCTCCATGGGTTGCTTCCACATACTTCCACATGGGGCCGGCCAAGCAGCATAGCTGTAGGTCTGAAGCATTTGACTGCAAAGATGTTAAAGATGCAGAATGTTAAAGATGAAATAGATGTTGCAGGATACAATGAAACCATCTCTGTGTCTGCACAAGACACTTGTTAGGGAAGTTTCTAAGAGGACTTAAACACAATAATATAGGTTTTAGGCGGGAGTCAACAGTAGCCAGAACTTTCTCCTGCCTCCGTCCTCAGAGGTCACTCCTGGAAGTACTCAGGGGCCATGTGTGGAGCTGGAGATAGAACCAGGTTTGTCCATGTGCAAGATAAGTGCCTTAAATCCTGAACTCTGTCTTTGGCCCTCATCTTATAGTTGGATGGTTTTTTTAAGACTTTTTCACCTGAAATTTGCTACATTATGGATTAGCCTCTTTCACTTGTCCCTTTTTAAATTTCCTTGGTAATACCTATTGATCACTTATCACTTATCTTCCCGTTGTTCATCAGTTTGCTTGAGCAGGCGCCAGTAATGTCTCCATTCGTCCCCGTCACATGCAAGTGTAGCCCAATGGCATCTGCTCGCTCCAGGAACACAAAGAGCCTCAAACTACTCATTCAGGTTTTTCTACAAAGAAGTCCATCTCGTTGGTGGGCAGCCATGCATTCTTTTGACGTCCCGTGGATTCCAGTCGGTAACAGCTCTAGTCCAGCAGTCGTCCCTAAATCACATTACGTGTCTGGCCCATCTGATTTTCATCATCTTCACAAATGAGACAACGTCCCTGATTCTTGATCGCCAGGGAGGTCGGAACTCCAGATTACTTCTCTTACTTGAGTGAGGTGTGATACTCCAAGCATGACTCTTTCGATCCCTCTTTGGGATACAAAAAAAAAAAAAAACCACTTCTTTTAATGTTCTGTTTTACATTTTAGGTGTCTGAACACACACAGTTAAGTTGGATCCTTACCTGCATGGTCAGACTACCTCGATTGCAGCATTTACACCAGTGGAAGGTACGTGCCAAAGATGTGACTGACAATCAAAAGAGTTCAAATTCCCTTTTACTGCTGTTTTCACCCCTTTCTGTTTATTGTTATATTAGGCTCCGAAAATCATGAGTTTCCTAAGTCTCCGGTCTGCTGTTCCTAGTAATTGGAATCACCTCTTTAATCTTCCTGCCTCAAGATATTAACTGAAAATGAAAGGGTTTTTCATGATAACTTACAACTTAAGAATAAGATCAAAATATCAAATGTATTATTTAATTTAATTTGTGTATGGTTGAATACTAGTACCTTTGTATGGACTTGGTAGTTACTTTGTAACTGCCACATTAAAATGAACAAATAATCTTAATTTCTGAATTAGTAGAACTCCTGCTGCCTCCCATGTCCACTGGCAGTGACTGGCAGTAAGGCAAGATTGTTTTCATTGTGGAAAGAAGAGACACTGTATTTACTTAGCATTTAAACAGGTTGAGTCCAGGCAACAGTTCAAACCCACAAAGGAAAAAAAATTAAGGCTATAGTCTTCTAAGAAGATTAACTGAGAAAGAGAAGTACGATAATTCAAAGTCCTTTACTTCCATTTATTTTTACAATTGGATAACCCAGGGGTAGGTAGCCCCCTGACCATGTCAACACTAATTTCAGTTTCAAGCTTCTTTCCAGTATTTTTTCAGTGCCATTGATTTCCTCAAAAGCTAATAGAAAAGCCTTTGCTCATATCGTGGGAAAACAGGGCCTTAAAGTGACAGTTCTTGGAGGAGAGTGATGACCAGGGCTGTCAGGTGGTTAGCTCCAGGAATTAAAGACAAAATTCTGTTATGTTCTTTGCCACATTTTGGCTTTTGGCAAGCCATTTCCATTTCATCACTGTTATGGTTGCTAACGTTCTTTTTTTAAATAGCACTGCATACTAATTTAATGGAAAATTTTCCCATTTTAAATTGTGTCTGAGAACTGATGAAACATTAGAAGTCATTGCACAAATAATAAGGAAAAGCCTTCCCTCCACCTAGCCCTGCAGTTTATGGCTTCTCTGTGACTGGAGGTCCAGCTGTCAGCAAGGACCTTAACCCCTTCTTAAGACTGGCAGTCTTGAAGGCAACAATGGAATAAGTAATAAGAGAAAGTATGAAGTAGTCAGAGGTTCCAGCACTAGGGAGTGGCTGATAGCACCTGCCCTGGTTTTAAAGGGACCTTGAGAGGTGGAACTATGGAGTGAAATGTAGCTGAGGTGAGGGCTATTTGGAGAAATAATGACATAACACTGAGGTAAGGTATTTGAGGCAGATAACAGATTCTAAATAAATACTCATGTTTTTCCATGTCTCCCCCTTTCCTTTGTAATCTCAAGATCCATTATTCTTACATAAAAATGACTTTACTACAGTAGGAATTTGTAATTGAGCTCTTTTCCCTTCACCCATTTATATCTTTTATAACTGATTATCATCATTTTTATCCAGTGATCACTGTAAACTCGCCTTTGTTACTGGCATTGTAATAAGTCATGTTAAAGAAATTTTAAATTCTGGGCCATAGAGGTAGTACAGTAGGTAGGGTGCTTGCCTTGTACATGGCTGACCTGGGTTGGGTTCAATACCCAAGACACATGTGGTGTGGTCCCCCAAGCGGTCCCAGGAAAGATCCTGGGACCATGGATTCCTGGCAGAGAGCCAGGAATAAGCCCCTGCATCTAGCCAGGTGTGACTCTTAAAAAAATGTTTTAAGTTCAGGCCAGAGAGATAGTATGGGCGGAAGGGCACTTGTCTTGTTTAGAGCTAGGAGTAACCCCTGACTATAGTGGGGAGTCACCCAAACATTTAAAAAACAATAAGATTGTAATTAAATAAGAAACGCTGAGTCAGGATGGTTAAAGGGAGAAGAAGCTGTTTCATGTCATGCCCAGCCTACAAGAGTGTTTTGGAGGCGGGGGGGGGAGGGTGTGGAGCAATTGTGAGTGGGTGAGCTTTAGTGCTGAAATCATGGAAGTTTATAAATTCAGTTGTCCAGTTTGTTCTGAAATAATAGTATTTCAGGAACATGATTCCTATTAACAAAGTAGATTTATCTTCACACCAAAATATCCATTTTTTTTTTCCTGCTCTCAGGTTTATTTGTACAAACAGCACAGGAGGACCAGTGCTGGAGACAGCCTAGAGGTCGCACCAGTCCTTCCACGCTCACACCGGCAGACAGGGCCTCTCAGGGAGCCTTCGCGGGGGTCTGGGCACCTTTGGGAGCTTGAGCTGGTGCTGGAGCTGCAGCCACCTTCTGGGTCTTACTTTGGACCTTAGCTTTAGCCTTCATTTGAACCTTCTTGACTTTAGCCTTGGCCGGATCCTTGGTTTCAACCTTGGTTTTTGGCCGGCAGAGCCTGAGACCCTTGGCAATGTGGGCACGAGCCTTTTTCCCAAGCCTGGGGTGAGCAATGTACGCAAGTCTGCTGAGCTTGCGACTGTTCTTCTTGGTGATAACGGGCCTGGCCTGCTTTGGCTTCACGAGGGCCTTGATGGCCTCGGCACGGGCACTCATAGCCTTAGCGTTGTTGGCCTGCATCTTCTTCAGGCCTTTCTTGTTGTGCTTCTTGGCAAAACGCATGTTTCTTAGGAATTTGGGGTCCACCCCTTTAAGAGACTCGTATCTCTGCGACCGAGGTTTCTTAATGCCATTTCTGTGCCATTTTCGAGACTGGTTGTGCGTGGTGTGGTTCTTGGACTTGGCCATGTCTGCACCGAGACCACGACTCCCCGAGCGCTGGAACCAGAAGAGCCCATTTTTTACCTTACAAGAATTTATGTAACTAACTCAACTTGAGCAGCAGTAGTAGAATGAGCTGCTGCAAGCCACATTCCCTTACTTTTTTTGTTTTTTTGGTTTCTGGGTCATACCTGGCAATGCTCAGGAATGCAGAGGCTCTGCAAGAATTACTCCTAGCAGTGCTTGGGGGATCGTATTGGGATGCTGGGGGTCGAACCCAGGTTGGCCATGAGCAAGGCAAACACCTTACCTACTGTACTATCGTCCCGCCCCCCACATTGCCTTCTAACAAGCAACTTTCCTCAGAGGTCTTTCAACAGCTAGGAAGTTAGTACTTCTGAGCTTATTGGTAGGCACTAATATTTTATAGTCTGCATCCACAGTTCATTAGTTATTAAATATCATCTATGATGGTTCCATCAACTTCCTGATTTAAAAAAAAATTGTGAGTTTTTTTTTTTTTTCCTCTTGTGTTTTGTTTGTGGATCTGGAAATGAACCTAGGTTCTCATGCTTCCAAGATGCACTCTTGATCAGGGAGCTATATCACCAGAGTTTAGGAAGTATTTTGTCTATATAACCTGTCATGATCATAAAGGCGAAGACAAATTTTGAACTGATTCCATTAAAAAATCCAGTTTTTTTAAAGGCATGATTTTTTAAAACTTTATTTAAACACCATGATTGACAAAGTTGTTTACAGTACAGTTTCAAGTATTCATTGTTCCAACACCAGTCCCACCACCAATGTGCCCTTACGACCACCAAAGACCCTCATTTCCCCCGCTACCCTATCCCCATGCCTGCTCTATTAACAGGCACTGATTATATTGCTTATTACAACCTATATATTAGAATAGTGTTGATAAGTTCTGACCTTTTTACTGGGTTGTTATGTGCGATTGGATCATCAGTGTTATTGCTTTCATTTATTAAATGTAGTGAGTTTCTACTTAATTTTTAACAAAGATGATCATTTTAATTTCTTATCACTGTATCACTGTCTTCCTGTTATTCATCGATTTGCTCGAGTGGGCACCAGTAACAACTCCATACATCCTGTCACAAGCAAGTGTAGCCCAAGGGCATCTGCTTGCTCCAGGGAGAGGAAGAGCCTCAACCCATTCTTCAGGTCATGGAATTGAGGTCCATAATTGTTACTAGTTTTTGGCATATCAAATAAAACATGGGGAGCTTGCCAGGCTCTGCCGTGTAGGTGGTATACTCTCAGTAGAAGACTCTCGTCTCAAGCATTTACTGATGAATCTTAAAGGGGAAAGATCAGGTTTTCACTTGAGTGGAGCTCTGAGGAACTATGGAGTCTGGATGTTGAGAATGACTGACTCATGATGTGTGGGTTGCTCTGGCTTCTTGCTAGGCTTACTGGGATGATGGGTATCAATTAGAACCTGCCTAGGACTGTATACAGTGTATAAATGTAAAAGATCCTGGGAATGACCTGATCCTAAAATCAGTACTATTTAAGAATGTTGCACTGCCGCAGAGCGGCCACGCACCAACAGAGCTGTAGGTCTGGCATGGGTCTCTCTTCCGAGGTAACTGTCATGAAGGTGGAAGAAAGGACGGAGGAGCCTAAATCTCTGCTCCAAGTCTGGCCATACATGTGAGCAAACCCTTGGAGCAATGTTGGACTCGGCCATGGGCTGGCCGAGGTCCCTTACCGGGAGGTCAGCTCCATGGGTTGCTTCCACCTATGGAAGAAATATTTTATTTCTAAGAATAATTATATCTATTTTAAAATTTTATCTAAGATAAAATATTTTATTTCTAAGATAATATATTTTTTATTATATTTATAAGAAATATTTTAATTTCTTATAATATTTAATACTCAACCCCAAAACCCACACCATTGCAACAGTGGACAGCAATTATTTCAAATTTTCCCAACTTGAGCCTGTCAATAATTATATATTGCTTGTTAGACCCAATTTGCTAAACATGGTCTAGAAATATATTCTTAGAAGAAAATTAATGAGGATTGTTCAATCTCACAATGGAGCCATTGACCACTTAAGCCCTTTAAATAATGTTACAGAATAGACATTGTTATTAGATACTTTGTCATTAGGTGCCTTATACTTACATCTAAATTAAATATGATCTGATACTTGGTATAGCAGTGCACTAAAGTTTCAGAAGTCACGCAGCCATGAGCATGCCACAGGAATTCCAGATATTGTAACGCCTTGAGCATGGTGGCGATTGTGGAGTGTGGAAGTTTTTCAGCTGCTAGATCTCCGTAGGGATGGACTGTCCCAAAAACCATCCCCTTTGGGGGCCCACTATGTTCAGCCTGGCACGGGAGGACTGGGAGCATCTTTGCCACTTATTGGTCTCTTTGGAGATTTATAAACGAGTCTCTGGATCATGGTCGGTGAATGAGATTACTTTGGTGCTGGCATATTTTTTATCTTTTTGTTTCTTTAAACAAGATTGTAAAGCAAATCAGTTTGTCAGTAGCACAGTAGAAGAGACTTTCTGTGAGGTTTTCTCAGATAAGCAATAGAATATGTGATATTAACTCATGTTCATTTATAAAAATTTCATTTCACCGCACTTTCTAAACTTACCTGTGAAATCTGGAATCTATCTGATTTGGAACCAACGAAACTCTTTTGAGTTTAATTTAATAATATGAATAAGATATAGTGCTTGTGCATGATCCTTTAAAAGGAGCAGTAGTAAAATGGATTTTTTCCCTGAGCCTGGAGCATGAAGACAAGCCGGCGAGAAGATGGCTAGAATTGCTGAAAGAAACTGAGACATGATGTTATTACAGGTGGCTTCAGACCAACCTTTGCTTGCTTTAAAGATTTCTTAATTTAGCAGTATAATTAGGTTCATGCTGGATTTCTTTGTTCTCTTCTTGCAATCCCATAGGCAAAGACTGCCACGCAGAAACAGGAGGGAACCATGGGCCTGCTCACCTACCCAGTTCTCCAGGCAGCTGACATTTTGTTGTACAAGTAAGGAAAAGAGTTTACCCCTGGTCTTACACGTACTCATGCTGATAAATGGGAGTCTTAATCTTACCCCCAAAATTAGAGGTGCTCTCTTTGAACATGACTAATCTCACTTCAATCCCTCACACCCAGACAACACCAGGAATGATCCCCGAGCACAGGGCCAGGAATAATCCCTGAGCAGTACAGCTTGTGACCCCAGCCCCACCCCCCACACACACTCACATACCACCACCACCACATACACAAAAAAAGAGATTTATTTTAGGGGGAAGGAGGTTTCTGAAAGGATGAAGCATGAATCAGTTTGAATCTATTCTGCAGTAGGTGTTACTACATCACAGAAGCATCTCTTCAGTGTGAAACTACTAATGGTAAAATATAAAACTTAAGTAGCTCTTAGATTTGTTAGAATCAGTTTGTGCTTTTCTTAAAGTGACCCGTTTAGCTCTCAGAGCAAAATTTTATTATTATCACTCTCATCTTACAGATGTACAGAATGGTGATTGTCTGCCACTGATCACAAAGCTAGTAAGTCTTGGACCCTGCCTGGATTTGAGTCTAGAAAGTTTGGGTCTAGGTTTCAGTGCTATTAAACCACAAGTATGTACTTCTGGTAATAATTGAACTTTATTTCATATGGTTTGGGGGCTTCACCTAGTGATGCGTAGAATTACTCCATGCTCTGTGCTCTTGGATCACCCCTAGTGGGCTCAGGGGACCATATAGGTTTCCAGGATCAAGCCTGGGTTGGCCATGTGCAAGACAAATGCCTTTCCTACTGTATTCTCGCTCCAGCTCCAGTAATAATTAAACTCGTGAGCTCTCACTGTTCATTTCTTCTGTATCCAGGCTCTAAAGTAATGCTATTCAATAGAACTTACTGAGACTATGGAAATAATTCCATACCAGAACTTTCTAATATCATCAGCCACTAGCCATGTGTGGCTATTTAGAACTTTAAGTATTGACAGAGAAACTGAAATTTAAATTTAAATAGATATCTATGTCTAGTGGTTATGTTATTGGTCCTAGAGATTGAAGTTCAGCTTTTCAACATAATATAGTGTTTCTCACTTTTCCTGGACCAGTAATCCATCTAGCTAACTATTGCTGCTACTTACCATCTCAAAATATAAAACCAGAGACTGTCTACAAATAATTCCTGAAATCTGTGCTGATGACCAGGAGACTTTTATTTTCATGCTTGTCAGGGATGCCGCCGGGTCCCCGACAGTGTCAGGACGGAAGTTCTCTTCTACCTCCGAGGACACCGGGGAATGGATGAAAACTCACAAGTCTGGCGCAGTTCCAAAAAGGCTTTTAATAGTATAAAAGTTCTTCCACAGCAATCCAATATAGTGAAAGAACTCTAGTTCTGGTCCGAACTTAGACCATACAAAAAAGCCTAAGTCTCTCACCAAAGAGAAAGGATCTCACCCGAGAGGAGTCCTACCCAAAAAGAAGGAGCTAAAGGCCAAAAAGCGAAGGGGCCTCAAGTCAGTCCCCTTATATACACCAAAGTAATCCAGGGAGGGTCAGGGAGGTGACAGGGAGGTGTCAATAAAGAACCCTAAACAGTGTAGAAGGGCAGTGCCACACCTTATTACAGGTATAAACAAAGGTTACACCAAGGACTTATCTCTTCTTCTGAGATTATCTCTCATGTAAAACACTGGAAAGAGAAAGAGAGAGAGCTGGTATAAAGTAGTATATCTTCATTTCATGAGCTTCATGTAATCTAGATGGTACCCACAAGGTCCTTCTTATTTATTATCTGCACCAGGGTGATTCTGAGTATCTTGTTCTCCGTATACTGAAAGGGGTCACACTTCGTTTGCTTGAGAGCAAACTAGCATGATCCTTCCTATAATCTTCCTATAGTCTCAACGTAGCCAGAGTGGTAGTCTCCTGGTAAATTCTAACTGTCCCACACTGGGTGCAGTGGGTATAAAGAGGAGCTGTGCCCAATCTAGAAAACATAGAAGTCTTAGTAGATGTATAAGTCAGAAGTTATTCAGTCAAGGTAACTTCTGTAACTGCCACACCTTCTAGCAGTGTTTACATAGAAGAGAGGTCTCATTAGAATGAACTTTGGCTTAAGTAGATTAAGCTGTGAGTGGGCAAAACAGCAAAGTTCCCAAACTAGCTAATTTGTCATCCAGCACATGCTTCTTGGGTCATACTGGCAGTGCTCAAGGGTTACTTCTGGTTCTGCATTCAGAAATTACTCTTGCAGTGCTCAGGGACCATATAGGATGCCAGAGATTGAACCCAGTTCCTCTGCGTGCAAGGCAAATACCCTACCCACTGTTCTATCGCCTCCAGCTCTATGGCCAGGACTTTGGACCTCATCTTTATTCCAGTTCTTCTCTGCTACCCCCAGTCACTGCCTTGCCCTCCTCCACCCCAGTTTGGCATCCTTGATCTTCATGAACTCATAGTCAAACCTTAGTACTGCAGAAAAGCACCTAATGAAGAACGCTTTTATCCCCTCCGCCTTTTAATGCCTTGACCCCATAAAAGTGATTCTTTTGTGAGATCAGAGGAGTAGTACAGCAGGTAGGGTGTTTGCCCTGCATGCATCTGACCCAGATTGGATCCCTGGCACCACATCTGGTTCCCCTGAGCACAGAGCCAGGAGTAAGCTCTAAGCACTGCTGAATGTGACCCAAAAACAAACCAAAAAAAGTAATCCTTTCTCAGGTGAACTAGAATTTTTGCATATAAGTCTGAGATAAATAATATAGAGGTAATAATATATGAAACTTTTGACATGATTCTAGAGTCCATGTGCAATTATGATGGAGACAGAATTTGAAAATAGCTGTTTAGATTTACAAATAATATTCACTATCAAATGCAGCCTCCTTTCTTTCTGTTTAAAAAAATATATATAGGGCTGGAGAGATAGTACAGTTTAAATATATGGCTACATAAATTAACACAGTAAAAAAGGCACATAATCCATTATATATATTTATTTTACTGTATTAATTTGAACAATGTTATGTAAACACTGAACTTCTAGTATTTATTATCTATAAGTGACTTTTAAACTATCTATGGAAGTCCAGACCACTTTCTTCCAGGATGTAGCAAGTAAAAATATAGTAAATTTCTAATACCTAGTAATTTTTGAAACATAATATATTTACTTAGAAAGGATTTATAATGGACATTGATATTTATTGCATATAAAAGAGAAATACAGGGCCTGAGGGGTAGTATAGCATGTTGTTCTTGCCTTGCACCCAGTCCACCTGGGATCAATCCCGGCATCCCTCTGGTTCCCGAGCACTGTTGGGAGTAATTCCTGAGTACAGAACTAGGAGTAACCTGAGTGTTTCTGGGTGTGGTCAAAAAATACAAAAATAAATAAATAGATAAGCTATAATAATTGCCATGGGCAGTATCCTTTAAGGAACTGAAATGAAGTATGGGCCAAGAATTCTCACTTGGTTCTGATGGATAAATACAATTTATTCTAATTTGTTTGTTTTAGGGCTATTCTTGATATTTATTTTTATCGTGCCAGGTATAACCCAGAACCTCACACATGAAAATCCTGTGCTCTACTGATGGACTAGTACTCTGAGTTCAGGACAGATGGTGAAAAAAATGACTAAATATGAAGAAAAATGCTTCCCTTGCTTTAAAAAGCAGCCCAGTGTGCACATCTAATTAAAAAACATTCCTAAGCAGCTTTTCTAATCTGTGCAACTAGAGTGTATGTTGGGAAGCATCAGAGCAGACTGTGGACTCCTTAGGAGCCTCAAGTTATGGGAGTCAGGAACAGGGTGTGATCACATGGACCAAGTAACTGGAACAGTACAAGATTGGATACACCAGAGTAATGGTAGCTCTGTTTTCACCTGTTGCCAGGAGTGCAACTGGCATAAATTCAAATAGATTAAGTTCTATTTTTTCTTTCATCTGTGAAGTGGGCCAGTAGGAACAGAGGTCAGGAGACAAGTAAATTACACATAAACTGATACTATCAAATATAGTATCAAAGCGGGGGCTGCCGTTTTCCACATCTGGACTTCTTTCTTGTCACAACTCCACCCAGCAGACCAGACTATCACAGCCCAGATCATCGACACCCACCCTGCAGCAGTTTTTTTTTTTCAATCCGGTCCAGGTATGCTGAACCAGAGATTCTCAGACATGGGGCAGAGCTGCTACTTGCTTTCCCTGTGCCCAGCCACTCATGAGGGAGCCCGGGAGGCATGGTGGGTTCTAGCCCTGGCCTGCCACCCCAGCAGAGCCTCACAACAAGCCAGACGATCCCCCCGCCGACTCCATGGGGGCTGCCGTTTTCCACATCCGGACTTCTTTCTTGTCACAACTCCACCCAGCAGACCAGACTATCACAGCTCGGCTCATGCGGTCACTAGTGGCCGCAGCGGTTCATCAATAAATGCTTTATTTAGAGGTTACTACAAGAGCATGCCACCCGCACAAGACAAGCCTGGCAAGCTGCTCGTGTCGTATTTGATATGCCAAATACCAGTAACATTTATATTAGGTCATTCCTATGACCTAATATAATGGCTTGAGGCTCTTTATGTTCCTGGAGCAAGCAGATGCCTTTGGGTTCTACTAGCATGAGACAGGACATATGGAGATATTACTGGTGCCCGCTCTAGTATATAGATGATCAACGGGAAGATAGTGATAGTGATAGTGATAGTGATAGTGATCAAATATATATTCGAAAGATCATTTGAGGGAGTATGCTTCCCAATCATTCCTCATAGGGCCAGGGGCCACTCCTGCTGATATTTAGCCCAGTGATTCATGCTCAGGCCCAAAGGGACTAAGATCACCAGGGCCATACCTGGTGATTCTCCTTGGAAATGCAGTGTGGGAGATCCAGCCTGGAGTCCCACGTGCCAAGCCGGTGCCCAGCCCTCTAAGCTGTCATCCTGTTACCTAAGTAGCACGTTTTAGAGAACAAGGATATGATAGGTGTGCTGTTGACTTATGTACCTGAGAAACCATTACTAATAGTATTGGGAACCAAAAATTAATTTAAAATTTTTAATAAAAAATTAAACTAAGTTTCATAGAATTCAATTGATGCTGCGAAAATTCAATGAAGAAAAATTAAGACAGAAGTATCGCAAAGTACTATTTTCTCTTGAGTAACCTTAATTCTGTCTACAAATATACTTTTTATAATAACAATACTTTTTTTTAAAAGACAGGAACTAGAGTGATAGTACAGCAGATAGAGTACAGCAGGTAGTGTGCTTGCCTTGCACATAGCTGACCCAGGTTCAATCCCCAATATACTTTATGGTCTTCCAAGTCCACCAGGAGTGATCCCTGAGTGTAGATCCAAGAGTCAGCCCTGAGCACTATCAGGTGTGGCCCCAAAACAAAATGAAAAAAACAAAGAGTGCAAACAAGTACAATAAAATTAGCTCTGGTTCACTGTAGTATTTATCCTGCTAATATGCTTTTTCATATGTCTCATTACATTTCCTCTGAAGCTTTTAAACTCTTCATTGTTAGGGCCAGAGAAATAGCTCAATGGGCTGAGCACATGCTTTACATGCATCAGACCTGGGTTTGATCCCCAGCCCCATGTGGGGGAGCCCAAACACCATCAGGAGCAGCTCCTAAGCACAGAGCCAGGTGTAACATCTGAGCACCATGAATGTGGCACAGAAATAAAAATTGAATTCCTAGTTGTTTGATGTTAGGTAACTCAAATCTATTTTTTCCCTTTTTTTTTTAAGCCTGTGTTTATTTTTCTAATATTAGAGCTCAACCACTGGAGACAATTTTTTGGGTATATTCCTGCTTGGTTTTGTTCCATTATTTCTGCATTTTGTAAATGGTCATTACGTTGTATATAAAAGTAAATTAGGTAAGTAGATTGACAAATGGATAAAACATTTGTTCCTTATCCAAGCAACATCTTTGGCCTCTTAGTAGAATTTTCATGTAGGTCACATGCAGATTTATAGTTTGCTTCTGTCAAAGTCATATTAGAGTAGTACAGGGTGAGCTGGAAAACAGATATGAAGGAAGTTAGTAGAAATGGGCCTTTCGATAGGTATATAGATTCATGAAACGTTTTAGGCAGATCTTGCTTAAAAAGACCAAGAATGATGATCTGAAACCATCATAGCTTGAGTATAATAAAAAGATAATAGAACAGATTAAAGATTAAAAAAATGAGTTATATTTTTATTTACCAAATGGTGGCTTTATTTTTCTGGATTAACAATTTCAAATATATACTAAGTAAATACTAAGAAATATATATATATTATATTATATATTTATATATATAAAGAAATTACAGGGTTTATATTATTTAATTAAAATTAAAAGGCAAACTTTTGGGGTATAATGACGAAGTATTAGAAACATTATTTAAAGTTTTACTTAATGACTGTGAGATCAAAAAATCGCAGATACCCCAGGCAGAGCAGATACCAGCTCTCCCCAATACTCGCGGCCACAGAGCGATTTACTTCCACAACACTCTCAGAGAACCCTGCAAGCTACTGAGAATATACCATCCACACGGCAGAGCCTGGCAAGCTGTCCAATGCGTATTCAATATACCAAAACCAGTAATAAAAATGTATATCTGCCTGACCCTAAAAAGAGCCCTTAATACAGCAGCAATAGGAAGGGCAAACAAGGAGTACCTGCTAAAATTTCAGGGTCAAACTAGGCTGCCAAAATGAAGAAGGACTAAAATGACAGTCTGTACTTTGAATGCACATACACTGGCATCGGAAGCATATATTGAGGACCTGATGGTACAAGCGCAAAAGATCAAGTATGACATCATTGGTCTGACTGAGACGAGGAGGCGTCAATCGCATCATGCCGTTTTGACACCGGAGAAGAACTCTTCCTAGGAACATGCGACAAAAGAGGCGTGGGTGGTGTGGGTGTCCTTATCAACATGAACATGGCCATGAACATTGATTCATCTGAATGCCTAACAAACCGTATCGGATGATTACACTTGAAGAGATGTGGCACACTGCCAGCAATTTCTATCTTCGTTGTCTACGTACCAACATCCACATACAAGGAAGATGAAATTGAGAAATTCTACATAGAACTGGAGGAGTTATATAAAAAAAGATTACACTTTCTACAAGTTCATAGTTGGTGATTTTAATGCCAAGATAGGACTGAGAAGATCGGTTGGAAGAACTCCACATTGGACCAATAGCCTAGAATGGAACGAATAGGGTGAGAGACTCTCTGAGTTTATCATGTCCACCAAAACCATTCATGGGAACTCACAGTTCCAGAAGGCTGAAGCGAAATGTTGGACATGGGAATCTCATGGTGCACAGTTCCACAGTGAAATTGACCACATCATCTTCAATCGGAGGTTTTGCCTGACCGATGTTGCTGTTTGTCCCAAAATTCCAAACAGGATTGAACCACAATCTACTTTGTTCAAAATTCTACTTCACGCCACAGGGAGAAAAGGCTGCAAAGATTAAGAAGAGAACTTCCAAAACGACCACCAATTAGGAACTCTTTGGCACCATTGCGGCAACATGGGAAGATACCATCATTGATGACATCGATGAAGAATACAACCAACTGGTTCAGCACCTCCATGATAGTGCAAAGTATTCCAAGAAAGAGAAAGACACAAAAAGGACGCCTGTCTTCAAAAACTCTCGAGCTCATTCGCCAACGTGGCAAGGAGCAAGCCTCAGGCGACCAAATGCTAACATCCTAGCTCGCAAAGCAGTGCAGAGAAGCGATAAAGGAAGACCTCAAAAAAGAGAAGATCAGAAATACTGAAAGATGCAGCAGAAGCCGGGAAAAGCATTCTCAACGGTGCCTGTCCTTCGCCAACTATAAGACCAAGATCACTGCCCTCCAACGCCCTGATGGATCTATCACATCTTCCAGAAAGGCAATGGAGAAGATTATCCATGACTTCTACTCAGATCTCTTTAATATCCACGACCACCTACCCACATACCAAATTCTGCAGGATGGATATGTTGTTCCCAACATTCTCCCTTCAGAAATCTGACATGCCATTTTGTCGGTAAAGAAAGGAACAGCACCAGGCCCAGACAAAGTCAGACCCGAACACCTGAAGAATCAGCTGTCAGTACTCATCAATACACTGGCTTGGCTGTTCACACGCTACCTGTCTGAATGCAAGGTGCCCTCCTAATGGAAAACCAGCAGGGCAGTTCTACTGTTCAAGAAGGGAGACAGTCACGACATTGGCAACTATCACCCCATCTGCCTGTTAGTCCGTCATCTACAAGCTGTTCACTCGAGTCATCCTGAACAGGGTTGGCAGAACATTAGATGAAGGACAACCATGCAAGCAATCAATCATATCCACACGGTAACCAAGCTTGTTGAAGTTTGTAGGGAGTTCAACATGCCGCTCTGTCTCATGTTCATTGATTTAAAGAAAGCCTTTGATTCTG
>JAJIBD010002113.1:0-90865 GCA_021461705.1 Cryptotis parvus | reverse complement strand
GGAGGTGGGGACATTGGTGATGGTAGATGGGTTTGGGTGGAGGGATGGGTGTTGGAACACTGTAGATCCAAAACTCCACATGAGCATCTTTCAATTGTAACAAAAAAAAAAGAAAAAAAAAGTTTGCCCAAACACAAAAGCCCAGGTCCAGATGGGTTCACTGGCGAATTCTACCAAACCTTTAAGGAGGACATACTGCCAGTCCTGTTCAAGCTCTTCCAGGAAATAGAAGAGACAGAAAGACTCCCAAACAGCTTTTACGAGGCGCATATCACCCTGATACCCAAAGCAGGGAGAGACAATACAAAGAAGGAAAATTACAGACCAATCTCCTTGATGAACACAGATGCTAAGATCTTCAACAAAATACTAGCAAACAGAATCCAAAGACTCATCAAGAAGATCATACATCATGACCAAGTAGGATTCATCCGGGAATGCAAGGATGGTTCAACATTCGCAAATCAATCAACATAATACATCACATCAATAAGAGAAAAAATAAAAATCATATGGTTCTATCGATAGATGCAGAAAAAGCATTTGACAAGATCCAGCACCCATTCATGATTAAAACGCTCCAGAAAATGGGAATTGAAGGAAGCTTCCTCAAGAAAGTCAAAGCCATCTACCAAAAGCCCACAGCGAGTATCATTCTCAATGGGGAAAAATTGAAAGCCTTCCCCTTAAGATCAGGAACACGACAAGGTTGCCCTCTCTCACCTCTTTTATTCAATATAGTACTGGAGGTACTCGCCATAGCAATCAGAGAAGAAAAGGACATTAAGGGCACCCAGATAGGCAAGGAAGAAATCAAGCTATCATTATTTGCAGATGACATGATATTATACCTAGAGAACCCTAAACTCTCGACCCAAAAACTCTTAGAAACAATAGATATGTATAGTAGAGTGGCAGGGTACAAAATCAATACCCAAAAGTCTGTGGCTTTCCTATACACAAATAACGAAAGAGAAGAAAGGGATATTAAGAAATTGATTCCATTCACAATTGTGCCCCAGAAAATCAAATACCTAGGAATCAGCTTAACCAAGTGTGTAAAGGACCTATACAAAGAGAACTACAAGACACTGCTTCAAGAAATAAAAGAGGACACGAGGAAATGGAAACACATTCCCTGCTCATGGATGGGGAGAATTAACATTGTCAAGATGGTAATACTCCCTAGAGCTTTGTACAGATTCAATGCGGTTCCTATAAGGATTCCCATGACATTCTTTAAAGAAATTGACCAAACACTCCTGAAATTCGTATGGAATAATAAACCCCCCACGGATAGCTAAAGCAATCCTTGGGAAGAAGAAGATGGGAGGCATCACCTTTCCCAACCTCAAACTGTACTACAAAGCAGCAGTAATTAAAACAGCGTGGTACTGGAATAAAAACAGACCTGTGGACCTATGGAATAGAGTTGAGTATCCTGACACCCACCCTCAAAGATATGATCAGTTAATCTTTGATAAAGGTGCAAAGAGTCCAAACTGGAGTAAGGAAAGCCTCTTTAACAAGTGGTGCTGGGAAAACTGGACAGCTACATGTAAAAAAAATGAATTTGGACCTGTGTCTAACACCTTGCACAAAAATCAGATCAAAATGGATTAAAGATCTCAATATCAGACCTGATTCCATAAAGTACGTTGAAGAAAATATAGGAAAATCCCTCCACGACATTGAAGCTAAAGACATCTTCAAAGGTGAAACACCATTAACAAAGCAACTAGAAGAAAATATAAATATATGGGACTACATGAAACTGAAGAGCTTCTGCACCTTGAAAGAAACAGTGACCAAGATGAAAAGACAGTCCACAGAATGGGAAAGAATATTCACCCAATACCCATCTGATAAGGGGTTAATATCCAGGATATATCAGGCACTGGTACAGCTATATAAGAAAAAATCAGCCAACCCCATTAGAAAATGGGGAGAAGAGATGAACAGAAACTTTGACAAGGAAGAAATCCGAATGGCCAAAAGGCATATGAAAAAATGCTCATCATCACTAATCATCAGAGAGATGCAAATCAAAACAACAATGAGATATCACCTCACACCACAGAGAATGGCCCATATCCAAAAGGGTAAAAGCAACAAGTGCTGGCGTGGATGTGGGGAAAAAGGGGACTCTCATACACTGTTGGTTGGAATGTCGACTTGTACAACCTTTCTGGAAAACAATATGGACATTCCTCCAAAGACTAGAAATTGAGCTCCCTTTGACCCAGCCATACCGCTCCTGGGAATATACCCTGGAAAGCCAAAAACACACAGCAGAAACACAATCCGCACTTTTATTTTCATAGCAGCACTATTCACAATCGCCAGAACCTGTAAACAACCAGTATGCCCGAGAACTGATGACTGGATAAAGAAACTGTGGTACATCTACACAATGGAATACTATGCAGCTGTCAGGAAAAATGAAGTTATGAAATTTTCCTATAAATGGATGGACATGGAGAGAATCATGTTGAGTGAAATTAGTCAGAAGGAAAGAGAGAGACATAGAATGACTGCATTTATTTGCATGACATAAATATACCAGGTGATCTTACCAAAAGTGGAAATTACCACAAGCGCGTGGGAGTCAGAGGTTTGGTTAGATAGAGAAGGGAACATGTGTGAATAAATGTCTAAAGGTCTGATACCAACATAGAACTGAGCATTAAATACAGACAAAAAATGCAAATGATGGCTTCTAAGTGTAGGTAGTGCAACCCACAATGTGTGGGAGAGAAGGAGGAGAGAGAGAGGGAGAGAGAGAGAGGAGATAAAGAACCTGCCATTTAGGCAGGATGTGGGAGGGAGGAGGGAATTGGGGACATGGGTGGTGGTTGAGGGGCACTGGTGGAGGGCGGGGTGCTGGAACACTGTGTGACCGAAACCCCCAAGCGTGAACAACGTTGTAATTGTATATCTCACGGTGGTATAATAAAATGTTAAAAAAAAAGATGGAATGTTGAAATGTGTACATATATGAACTTTTAAGTTCTCACACAAAAATAATTGAATCAGACATGCATATTATATGATTGATAAAATTGTGTAGTATTATTTTGAAATAATACACTAAAGGAGGCATGAATAAATCTAATCAAAGTAATGTGCATGTGTGTATATATACATACATATGTATTTGGTGCCTATTATTACACATTAACTGTATATTACTTTTAAGTTTTAAGGAAATATTTCAAATCCATCTGTAGTACCACATTATTCAATGTAATTGCAAACAATTGATTAATTATGTTAAAGAAAATATTTGAACAACCAGCATATGCAAGATTACTCCGGAAAATTAGAAGATTGAACACAGGAAGTAAATTTTTCTAGTAGTTGGTAGGTTTTTTTTTTTAAGTTGTCATTTCATATTATTATGCTTTATCAGGGACTGGAGCAACAGCACAGCAGGAAAGGTGTTTGCCTTTCACACGGCTGATGTGGGTTCAATCCCCGCATCGCATATGGTCCCCTGAGCACCACCAGGAGTAATTCCTGAGTGCAGACCCAGGAGTAACCCCTGAGCATTGCCAGGTGTGACCCAAAAAGCAAAAATAAATTTTTAAAAAATATGCTTTATCTGTAAATCAAGCTTCCTTTTGTCAAACTCAACTAGGGGTTGTTATATCAATTTTAATAATTTTCCCTATATGGTACTAAATATAAATTTATATCAAAAATGGAAAATATGAGAGCTAAGAACATTTTACATGTGGCAGTCTCATAAAAGTATCACTTTAACAAAAAGTTTGAAATAAAAATGTATATGCAAAAATAGTTTACACATATCCATGGTCAAAGGAGGAAGTGCTAATATGAAGTCTGTCTACCCTGTTGCAGCTGCTTGATTTATGAAAGTATAAACAACACTGACTCATTCTAGAAAAGTCGCAATTATTATATGGAGTGTTAAGTGTTCATAGGACCAATGCAGTAGCTTAAATTACAGTCATTATATGAGCTCCACTCCCAAATCATTCTTACATGCTTTTGCCCAGGAGAAATGTCTCCCTATAAAAATTTGCAGTTAACTCTGTTGCATCTTATAAGTAGATAGAAATGAAAACACTTTATTAAGGTGGTAAGAAAAAACTGACTGGCAAGGTATTTCAGCAGCTATTTCCATAGTTGATCAAGTTTGATCTTAACACACAACTTTATGCTTTTGCTGCACAGTAGATATGTTGATATGAAAATAATTGTGGTCACATCACTTAAGGTTTCACAATGTAAGGGGAGAAGCAACAAAGCTTTTGAAATAACTGTTAGGTAACGTATAGAAATGTGTCTCAATCAAACTCTGCTTTTATATGCCCCTAAAGAAATCAAGAGTAAAAATACATATGATGACCAAAAATCTTTTTTAAGAGAAACAGCTACCAAATGTGGTTTTTTCTTATCTGTGTCTCAAGCAATATTTGACAGCATTTTCTATCAAGTGTTCAATCTTATACTTAGTATACTGAAAAACAATTTATTCAGCATCTTCTCTCACCCAGACTCTAAACTGTGAGTTGGTATATTTCTAAATATACCAACCCATTTGATTCCAGAACACTCCATGACAAGCACTATTATATCCCCTGAGATGTAGTTAGATAAACTAAGATATAGTCAACTTTAAAACTGTGCATAAAGTTACACTAATAAAATCAAGTTTCAAATTTATTCTGCATTATCTAGTCTTCATTACTCTAATTCTCAAACAGTAAATTTATGTTAGAATTGAAATTTTAGAATATAAAATGAGGCAATAAGTTGTACCTGAATAGGCACAAAAATTGAACATAAATCAACTAATTAGAAGTACAGAAATATTTAGAAAACAAGTACAGGTAATAAGAAAGTGATTTCAAGGAATATGGTGAGTTTGCATACAGAGAAGAGAGGAGACTTAATCTCCAGCATTACATTTGGTTCCCAAGCTCCCCAAGTGTGATCCCTGAGTACAGAGCCAGGAGGAAGCTCTGAACATAACCATGTATCAAGACAAACAAAAAGAAATAAACATCAAAAAATATAATTAAAAAGAATTCAAAAACGCTCTCAAGCATCAGATCACTATGAGACTGTGTGTAGTGCATGTATGCTACATTACACTTAAATTCAGTTAGCCTTGCTATATTTTCTTAGAAAATAAATTTCAAATCATGTTTTCTGAGGTATTCTTTCCTTTGGGCTATTTTGCAGTTGCATTTATGAACATATAGTTAACTTTAAATAATTTTGCATACACACAACTTACTTTAAAATTCTTCAGACTCAATAATCAGTAGGAAAAGATCAATCTGGCTTATCCTGTGACATAGTTCATTTTGTCCATCTTTAATTTCTCTGCATGGTCATTTGGTTTGGGCTGTTGGAAATTCTTGACTTATCAAGGATAATACTTAAGTGAATCGCAAAGGAAGTAAAACCAACCATCAGAGCACAAAATGCAGTGCAGGTAGCCAGGTGGTCTGAAAATGCCTGCTAGCATTTTTGTTCCAATTGGCATCTAACATATGCTTCTACAATGAAAGGCTGTGAAGAAAATGACACAAATGGTAAGCACTGACACATGCACAGGAAAGGAAGTGATTTATTTTATATTAAGATTGTTACTATTGCAAAAATAAAAGCACGACCTGAATATGTCTCTGTAAGACTTGTATAAAATATGTGTTTAAGAAAAGAGTGTATTTTTTATTAAATCATAACATAAAAATGCAAGGCTCTGAAAATCTAATTAACACAATGAATAAATACAAGGGACCTATAAATTATTTTCTGAAATAAGGGTAAGATTCTATCAACAGTTTAGAAATAAAGGAGAAAAAAATTAAGAAGTATAAATTTTCATATTTATTTGCATCAATTCCTAGAAGTGCTATATATGAAAGAATGAATATGTGTATAGTTGAAAAATGTCTTTTCAGAAATGTGATCAAATAGGATCAGTTTGTTAGTATAGAATCCACAGATTATTTCAGGCAACTAAACATTTAACTAAAAGGATTACTGGAAGTGACAGCATTTCTGAGCAAAGTCAGTATCAGTTATATTAGTCTCATAAAATGAGCTTATGGAAAGTATGAATACAGGTACCATAAATATTTGCCTCTATACATGAATGCACCCTAAGTACCTGCTAATCCAAAGGCCATTTTTTAAAAAATAAAAATTGCAAGTGTCATAGAGGTGAAGTGATATTGCAAACAACATAGAGCTAAAAGTAATTAGGAAGAGAGAGGTCAATATGGGCAAGTTCTAGAAATAATAAACAAAGATTTCTTAGAAAATACAGTGGAAGGTGAAATAGAAGAATAGCACAATATTATCCTGGTTCCAAAATGAAAGGGTGAAGAATTTGACAAGGGTAGGGTAGGTGACAATTAATTTATAATATACTTAATAGAGACTATTATTGGATAACAGAAAAAGAGAGAAAGAGAACAAAATGGCAACTCATTCTGTGGTAAATGTGAAAAAAATAGTCCATAATTTACTAAAATCTCTTTTAATAAGAAACATGCTTTTCAAAAACCAAGAAAGCACTCAAGTTATTAGCTCAAGTGACTTGGGCAGACACAAAACAAGTTGCCAAGAAGATAATTTGAGTTTTACTTTCTGACTGGATGAAAAAGATACACTTCCCTTTTAAGGACAGCAGCTGTGCCACCATGACACGCAGCTATGTCAAATTATTGCATTAAAAAGCAAGCTTTGAGTCACCTAGCAAGTGAGATAATAGAGTTGCACATCAGTAAGTCTGATATGCAGTTGGTATCCAAATACAGCAAGGACTTGCAGAAGTCAACAACAAAGCATGCAGAAAATTTTAAAAATAAAAGGATTTGAATAGACATTTATTCAAATACAGACAGGAGTAGAGACATGGTACAGGAGTTGATATTTACCTTCTATGTAGCTAACTCTGGTTTGATACTGAGCAACATATATGGTTCCTCAAGCATCACCAAGTATAGTTCTGGTAGCCCCTGAGCATCAACAGGTGGCCTGGGTCATCCCCACATGACAGGAACTGAGAAGCATCATGTCCTTAGGCCCTTGGATTGAACCAAAAACCCAAGTGCTCAAAACCTCAGTGAGCAAGAAACCAGGCATTTTGAGCACCCCTCAGGAAGCTTCCACTTGCCCTTCGTCATAAGAAGGCATGCATAGGAACCACAGACGCATAATGTTCAAATGGGAGCTCAATGTCTAGTCTTTGGAGAAATGTCTATATTGTTTTCAAAAAGGCTGTACCAGTCGACATTCCCACCAACAATGGATGAGGGGGTGTCCCCTTTTCCCCTCATCCATGCCAGCACTTGTTGTTCTTGCTCTTTTGGATATGTGCCAGTCTCTGTGGTGTGAGATATCTCATTGTTGTTTTGATTTGCATCTCTCTGATGATTAGTGATTATGAACATTTTTTCACATGTCTTTTGGTCATTCAAATTTCTTCTTGTCTAAGTTTCTGTTCATTTCTTCTCCCAATTTTTTGATGGGGTTGGCTGTTTTCTTCTTGTAAAGTTCTACCAGAGCCTAATATATCCTGGATATTAACCCCTTGTCAGATGGGTATTGGGTAAACATTCCTTCCCATTCTGTTGACTGTTATGAAAATTGCTTATAAGTGGATGGACATGGAAAGGATCATGTGGAGTGAAATTCGCCAGAAGGAAAAAGACAGATATAGAATGATCATGCTTTTTTTGCATAACATTGTATATATACACATATATATATATATATATACACATATTATGATGTCTATATCCAAAGTCAGACAAATAATGGATCAGGAGGTCTTGCCAAAGGTGGAAATTACCACAAACACGTGGGAGTCAGAGGTTAGGTAAGACAGAGAAAGGAACAGTGTGTTAATAATTCTCGAAAGTGCTA
This sequence comes from Cryptotis parvus, assembly GCA_021461705.1. Taxonomy (NCBI): domain Eukaryota; kingdom Metazoa; phylum Chordata; class Mammalia; order Eulipotyphla; family Soricidae; genus Cryptotis; species Cryptotis parvus. The sequence continues at coordinate 82,951 of JAJIBD010002113.1, read as the reverse complement.
ATACAAACCTAGAACTGAGCATTAAATTCAGGCTAAAGATACACATAATAACTCTAAATGTATGTATTTCAATCCACAATGTGTAAGAGAAGGAAGAGAGAAAGAGAGAAAGAGAAAGTGAAAGAGAGAAAAGAGATAAAGAACCTACCATAGAGGCAGGCTAGAGGAAAGGGGAGGGAATCAGGAACATTGGTGGTGGAAAATGGGCTCTGGTGGAGGGATGGCAAATGGAACAGTGTATGACCAAAACCCAAACATGAACATCTTTGTAACTGTATATCACATGGTGGTATAATGAAATATTTTTAAAAATATGTATAGCATCACTTATTCCTAGAAAAATGTGAACCAAACCCATGATGACGTATCATCTCATATGAGAATGGTCTATATCAAAAATATTAAAAACCAGTCTTGACTGCGATATAGAGAAAAGGGAATTCTAGTATAACCTTTGTGAGAATATAAATTGATAATACCTGTATAGAAAATTATACAGAGATTTTTGAAAAGTATGAGTGGAAATACCACTTGATACAGCAATGCCAATTGAAGGCTATTTATCCAAAGGTATAAAAAAACCAATTTAAGGGATGTTTGCAGCTATGTGAAATAAGCATCACTCACAGTAGCCAAACTAACACCAAACCAGACTAAATGTCCATAGACAGATGACAAAATAAAAAGCTATGATATATAATAATATATATCATAGCTTTTTATTTTGTCATCTGTCTATAAAATTATATATATATATATATATATATATATATATGAACATCTGATTTGCTTGCAGACTTTCTGAGATAGGCTTCTGTGCGGGATTGTGTGCTTTATTGGTGTAGCATAAGAGGAAAGAGACTCACAGACATGGGGCAGAGCTGCTACTGGCTCTCCCTGTGCCCAGCTGCTCATGAAGCACCCAGGAGGGATGGCGAGCTCTAGCCCTGGCCCGCCACCTCAGCAGAGCCTTGCAACAAGCCACACGAACCCCCACTCCTTGAGGGCCTCCATTTTCTACATCCGACTTTCCTCTCATCAGAACTCAACCAAGCAAACCAGCCTGTCACAGAACGGCTCGCAGCTGCAAGCGGCCACGCAGTGCATCAATAATGCTGGATTTAGAGATGACTATAAGAGCATGCTACCCACACGGCAGAGCCTGGCAAAGCTACCTGTGTCGTATTTGATATGCCAAATACCAGTAACAATTATAGACCTCATTCCCATGATCTGATGGAATGGTTTGAGGCTCTTTATGTTCCTGGAGCAAGCAGGTGCCCTTGGGCTCTACTAGCATGAGATAGGACATATGGAGATGTTACTGGTGCCGGCTCAAGCAAATCGATGATGAACAGGAAGACAGTGACAGTGATATATATATATATATATATATATATATATATATATATATATATACATCATGCATATACACATGCATACACACACTTCACTTGAGCCCCTCAAGGTGTGTGTGTAGCTTGGTGCCGGCTGCATTGGCAGGTGGCAGACAGGAGACAGGCTTGTCTACACCTAGGGCTCTGACCTCTGGGCTCTAGATGGGCCCTGGATGGTTGATGGTCTGATATAGAAAAAGACAGGGCCCCTAGGATGAACCCAGAGCCACAGCAGAGCCTGGCAAGCTACCTGTGGTGTATTAGACATGCCAAAAACAGTAACAATAATGGACCTCATTCCCAACAAATGGAGATGTTACTGGCGCCTGCTTGAGCAAATCGATGAACAATGGGAAGACAGTGATACAAGTGAAGTGATATATACACACATACATAATGTCTATATGTTAGCATTATACTTGCCTATTAAAAAGATGAAAATATGCTTTTGTGACAAGATGAATGAAAACTGAGGTGATTATGCTAAGTAAAATGTCAGGAAGTAAGAGACAAATACCAGATGGTTTCACTCAATTGGAAAATAAATAACCAAAGCAAATGAAGAACATTTGTCAAAAAAAATCAGAAGCAAAACTAAGTTGACTCTGGAATGAGAATGCTTACTAAAGGAAAAGAGGAAAAAGATGGGAGTGAGAGCAGTAAAGGGGCAAAGCGAGAGTGGAAGATAGCAGAATGTGGATGGTGGAATAATAAGGTTCATACATGTGGAGGTGTGAAACTTTACTCCTGAAATTTAATGGCATTGGAAAACAATGGTAAATCAATGGATTTTTTCAAAAGTATTCTTTTTATCATGAACTAATACTGTTCTGTACTTCATACGTGATAATAATGGCTGTCACACTTTTAGGGCCAAGAGGATGTGGTCATATTGTCAGGGAGATACAACCACAAAATACTTCAAGTACCACCATCAGACACACATGGGGCAGAGCTACTATTGGCTCTCACTGTGCCCAGCCACTCATGAGGTGCCCGGGAGGGATGGCAGGTTCTAGCCCTGGCCTGCCACCCCAGCAGAGCCTCACAACAAGCCAGACAACCCCCCACTCCATGAGGACCTCCATTTTCCACATCTGGACTTCCTCCTCGTCAGAACTCCACCCAGCAGACAAGCCTATTACAACCCAGCTCGCGCCGCTTGCGGCCTCGTGGTTTATCAAAAATGCTGGATTTTGAGATGACTACAAGAGTATGCTACCATACGGCAGAGCCTGGCAAGCTACCCGTGTCGTATTTGATATGCCAGATACCAGTAACAATTATAGACCTCATTCCCATCACCTGATGGAATGGTTTTGAGGCTCTTTATGTTCCTGGAGCAAGCAGGTGCCCTTGGGCTCTACTTGCATGAGACAGGTCTTATGGAGATGTTACTGGTGCCCGATCAAGCAAATTAAAGATGAACGGGAAGACAGTGACAGTGATACAGTGATACCACCATCATGATAAAGTTGCCAGGTTTTATGCCTCTGATTTCAAAGTATGGAAAACAAATAAAAACAGCTTTTTCTTTTTAACAAAATTGCCAGTGGGTAAGACAAAGGTTCAGGAAAAACAGGAGGCTTCTAATATATTAACCACCCATTCAATGTCTGGCAGTAATTAAGAAAATAAACAAGGTTCTGAGTTAAGTTAACATTATCAATTAAACTTGCTTGTAAACACACTGAAGATTATAACTAGAGGGGGTACCATCTGAAAAAATCAAACACAAAAATTAATCCTGATATTCGGATATTCTCAAAGCAAACAAACCAATAAATTAAAATAAATGAATAGGAAGTATGATATGTCAGAAGAGAACTAATTCTGACTTTTGCAAAAAAAAAAATTAGCTCACACTTTAAAAAGTATTTCATAGGTATGATTACATTGTAATCTATTTTTGTAATGCAAAGAGATATTTCTAAATATGGATTAAGACAAAGACATTTTAAAAACTATGCTTAAGCTAGATACTAGAATTATATAAAATGAAGTGAGATATTTCACTGAAAAATATATTACACTTACTATAATACATATTTGGAAAATAACAGAAATAACAATTTTTATATCATAATTTTTTAATTTTGCATGTAGAATGATCTAACAATTTTTAAATAAAATGAAGAATCCAATTAAAATAAAATAATCCACCTTTCGTATAGCTCAGTTCAATATTTAGAATTTATGCTATTAAAATGGATGTAAAACAAAATAAGTTTTCTGTGTTTGGAAGATATTTCTTCATACAAATTCGTTCATATTCCAGATTTGTAGATGGGTTCTTTAATCTATTTTCCCAGAAATATAGTGCAAATTGTGTCATTGCCACATTTTTAGCAACGTGTTTTTCTAACGTTTTAATTTAGGAAGTTATCCCAACTTCTCAAGAAGAATACCCACTCACCACTCAAGGAGCAAATACTACTATTTCATTATTGAATTCACCCTGTAAAGAGAATATGCATTTGCTCCACTATTAAACATGGAAGAAAATAATTGAAGATGGAGAAATATTTCTGGCTCAGATTTTCCAATGCAGTTGTTTAATCATTAAACATATACTGAACATCTACTATGTAAACAATCCCAGGGCAGACATTGTTACTCAAAGAAAACAAAAATGCAATAAATATTCAACAGCATCCCAAGAATGCAGTGCAATCTAGAAATTTAGAGGACACAAATATTATGCATATCCTACATAGCATGCCTTAAGTTTGGCAGGATTATGGAGAGTCTAGAGCAGAGTGATGCACAGAGATTGGAATCTACTCTATGGAAACCAGAAAGCCTGAGGCTGCAATATATCTTTGGCATGACACACGATACGCTTCAAGAAAATGACTTAAAACTCTAGTAAGAAGAATCGTAGAGAATGGGAGTTGTCATTTCTAGAAACTGCTGTTGAAAAACCAGTTCTAAACTAGTGAAGTAAATTTCTCTAATTAAGACCTCACAATACTACAGTTTGGAGATAAGAAGAAATATTTAAAACTTTAAAATTATTTGACTGCCTTTTGATCAGACATTAACTAATTTGTGGTAGTTAAATAAGTTAAATATGAACAAATAGGAGAGTAGAGATAGAATGGGTCTGGCTAGTGAAAAGAGTTGATGCACATTTCATGAGAGATAAGAGTAATAAGAAAAAACAAAAATAAGTGATAAAGGAATGGAGGAAAAGGAAATTCCAGAAATGGTTGGGTTTCATATTCTGCCAACAGGACATCACAGAGCACCACCGGAAGTGCTCCCTGAGCACCAAACTTAGAGCAGTTCCTAAGTGCCACAGGCTATAAGCTTATCCAATGGCTACATGGAAATTTAAAAATGAGGTAGAATTTCTTTTTTTGAGGAAATTTCTGCTCATTTCTTCTCCCCATTTCTTATATGGGGTTGGATTTTTTCTTGAAAATTTCCACTTGGACCCTCTATATCTTTGATATTAACCCCTTATCAGATGGGATTGGTAAAAATTCTTTCCCATTCTGTGGGCTGCCTTTGTATCTTGGTCACCATTTCTTTTGAGGTGCAGAAGCTTTTGAGTTTCATATAATTCCATGTGTTTGTCTTTGCTTCCATTTGCTTTCTCAATGGTGTGTCAACTTTGAAGATGCCTTTAGCTTCAATGTTGTAGAGGGTTTTGCTTATGTTTTCTTCAATGTACCTTATAGATTCAGGTCTGATGTTAAGATATAAGTTCGAACGGCCAAAGGCATATGAAAAAGTGCTCTTCATCATTACTCGTTAGAAAAATGCAAATAAAAACAACAATGAAATATCATCTCACTCCACAAAGACTAGCACGCATTCAAAAGAGCAAAAACAACCAGGGCTGGCGTGGAAGTGATGAGAAAGGACCCCTCCATTGTTGGTGGAAACATCGACTGGTTCAGCCTTTTTGGAAAACAATATGGGCACTCCTTCAAAAACTAAATATTAAGCTCCCATTTGACCCAGCAATACCACTCCTGGAAATATACCCTGGAGACCCAAAAACACACAGCAGAAACACCATATGCACTTGCATATTCATTGCAGCACTATTAACAATAGCCAGAATCTGGAAACAAACTGAATGTCCAAGAACAAAAGACTGGATAAAGAAACAATGGCACATCTACACAATGGAATACTATGCAGCTGTTAGGAAAAATGAAGTCATGAAATTGGCCTACATATCGATGCACATGGAGATCATCATGCTTAGTGAAATTAGTCAGAATGAAAATGACAGATATAGAATAACTGCTTTCATCTGTGGGATATAAATATATAACAGTGTTCTACTAATTGTTGGAAATGGTAATGCAGACTAGAACTGAGTGCTGAATGTAGGCAAAGGAATTTACATGATAACCCTTAAGTGTATGTGTGGCAAACCACAATGTTTAAAGGAGGAGAGAGAGACAGACAGCAATGGAGAAGAAGAGGCGATGTGTCTACTATAGAGCCAGGCTGAGGGAGGGGTGAGGAAATCTGAGGACACTGGTGGTGGAAAATGTGCACTGGTGGAGGGACAGGTGCTGCAGCATTATATGACTAAAACCCAATCATGAATAGCTTTGTAAGTGTCTATCTCACGGTGTTAAAAAAAAACTCAAGATAAAAAGAAACATTACCCTATAATATAGAGAATGCAACTAAATATGCTAAACTGTGATACTCTGAGATCCTTTTATCTAATATAATAAAGGGAAACCAAAAGAGATAGAAGCTTTACATACATGATATATACTATCCCCAAACTTGTCCCAAACTAGTTTATTTTTAAAAGAACAACAAAAAATAGGGTTTTTTTTTCTACCACCCATTTCACTGGAAGAAGGCAAATGTAGTTTGTTGTTGACATTGCAATTCAACAATTTAAATGCCAAACTTTACTAGACTGTATCTCTTTGACTCACAAACTTCTCCAGAAACTATCTGTGTTTAGAATAGTGAATCCTATAAAAATCTTATAAATCCTATAGCTATCACAGGATTTAGTTATATGGATGCTTTGTAAAAGCATACTAGTGGGATAGGAGACAATATCATACCATTGGGAGTAACAGTAAAAGGTATTTGGGAAACATTGAGAACGCCACATGGGAAGTCTGTATAGGCAGTCTGGATATTCTGGAGTAATGTTTATTATTTATCATTTTAAGAAAATCAAGAAATGGGGGCGGAGCAATAGCATAGTGGTGAGGACGTTTGTTTTGCATGCAGCCGACCCGGGTTTGATCCCTGGCATCCCATATGGTCCCCCAAGCACTGCCAGGAGTAATTTCTGAACGAAGAGCCAGGAGCAACCCCTGAGCATTGCTGAGTGTGACCCAAAAAGCAAACAAATAAGAAAAATCAAGAAATGATAGAAGGATGGGCAACACTGAGCTTTCATGAATCATTTGCTCGAAGTTATATCAAACAGGTTTGCTCGAAGTTATATCAAATTGTATTAAATTATAGTGCACTTAGTTAAATATTTCAAAGTTAGGTTTGTTCATCATCTTTATTTCACAATTTTTGAAGGTTGCAATTTAAATTTATCAAAATATAAGCTTAAAACGTCAATAGTCCCTTTACATATTACTATGTTTTGAAATATAAATTGTAATCCTAAAAGCCTCTAACTAATGAAAAGCCACATAGAGTGATTTTGAAATCCTACCAAAATTTCTATGCCAATATACGTAAAACTTTGCAACAGGTTACTAAAACCATATTTAATGGAAATATAAAACCAGTAAAAGATTCTAATAATTCTGCTTAATTAAAAATTTGCCCATATATAATGAATTATTAGGAAATATTTCCCTATTTTTCCTTCCCAGCACCTCCATAGCATGGCTCTCTCTTCACCTCTGCCCGCTTGTTACATTATTAATAAGTTATTTGTGTTTCTGACAAGGCAAATTAAAGCCAAGTTTTTATGTTATTCTGCCCTGTTTTTCACCCTTAACCTGAATTTGGCATTATGACAGTAAGGAAAGGAGGGATGATGTCAGTTCTTCTTTAGTTCTTGACTCCCTCCTTTCAATTTCCTCTGGTGTTTCACCCATCTTTGGTTACTTTCTTTGGCTCTTAATAGAAGGTAAGCAATATGAGGGAATAAATTAGTTGCATAAGGAATTTAAGTTTGAATCCTGAAAACCCTCACTTAGTCTCCTCTGGTGAGTTCCAGAGCAGCGTGAGCACTGCCAATACTTTGTACATTGATGTGCAGTACAAGGTGTGACATAATCGGCGTCTTCATGGTATGTGTTTCTGTTCTACTTTTCCTGTCCTTTAGGTAAACCTGTGCATATATATATGAATATATATGTGAATAAATATATATATATAATTCCATCTGGAGAATCACCTATAAAAGATACTTGAAATGGAAATTGCACAATCTAATCTTGAAGGTGATTTGTATTTACTGTCTTCTAAATCCTCTATGGATCAACATGAAAAGATCTAAAATTTCCGGGGCCAGAGCGATAGCCCAGCGGGTAGGGCGTTTGCCTTGCACGCGGCTGGCCTGTGCCGGCCCGGTTCGATCCCCGGATCCCATATGGTCCCCCGAGCACCGCCAGGAGTAATTCCTGAGTGCAGAGCCAGGAGTAACCCCTGAGCATCGCCGGGTGTGACCCAAAAAAGTAAAAAAAAAAAATCTAAAAGTTCCATTCCTTCATATTTGAATACTTTAAGTCCTGTGTAGTTATTGTAATTTTAGTGGTAAATGTTCTATGCAAGTCTAATATTTGCCTTAAAAACTTGGCGGTTCTAACTTTGAGGTGCTCCTAACCTCTTTATAGGAATACATTTTGGTTAGCATGAGATTTCATTCCTTTACATAGGTAGGCCCAAGCCCTTTGCCAGCAAGGAGCAGTTATAGAAAATAGCCTTTGTTGATAAACCCCTTAAAGATGTAATGGGGAGAAATCTCTAGGAGGAAATATTTCAGGAAGATAAGGAGGCTTGTGGCAATAGGTTTGTTTGGAAAGCAATAAAACAAAGAAAAAATGCCTGGCTTTGCCTAGTTCAAAGACATGAAGATCACATGCATGTGAGATACAACTCTTGAGCTGGAGGAACTGAGGCACCACCCAAGATGGGTGGAACACCTCAAAAATGGAAGAGTTACAGGAAAATCTAAAGGTTGTGACAAGAATATAAAAAAGCCATCAAGAGTTCAAGGCTTTCCCTGTATTAATACTCGATTGACTTTTCAGTATGCAGAGAAGTCTATGTCCAAACAGATTGGAGAAATTGTGTATAACTTTCTTCCAAAATCTATTCTCTTTTTCTCCACTCTGGAGAAAGCCATATTCACTTGAACACTACTCTCACTCTCTCTCTCTCTCTCTCTCTCTCTCTCTCTCTCTCTCTCTCTCTCTCTCTCTCTCTCTCTCTCTCTCTCTCTGTGTCTCCTCCCACCACACACACACAACACACACACACACACACACCTCACACTTCTTAAATTAAATTAAACTATTCTGTTTAAAATAATGACATTGGTCTTGAAATTTTTATCTCAGCCAAGATACAATAATTTTTCCTTGTCGGACCTTGTCGGACCTTCATCTCTAAGGTTCCCTCTGAGCTGTATAGCTTATAATTAGTGGTATGAATAGCAACTGATGCTAACAAGTCTTGCTCAATAAAGTTGAGTATCTAGTGCAAATGGTTATCTTGTCATGTTTTTCTTATTTCACTTTTCATTTTTATATTATTGTTAAGTGTCTACTAGGAACCAGTAGAAAGCATGACTTCCAAAATAAAGGAAGAGTAGAAATAAAAAATAACTGTCTGATATCTCATATTAAACACATACACAATTATTCTGGGTGGATGGGAAACACTAAACTACTAGGAAATTTCATAGGTCATATTCCAGCAACTGAGATGAAGCAACTCAACTATGCAGTGATGATTTTGTTTGCCATTTACAGAAGTATTCCAAACAAATGACTGTCATGTATCCAGCTTGCTTAAAATAGAAGATTGAAAGATGTGGGCCTTGAATCAAGCTCTGCTCTTTGTTTTGTTTTGTTGCTGTGCGTGAGCATAAACAGTTGCCATGTTTCAAGGAAGGTGTTGATGCAAGATCTCCTGGGGATTGAGGCCATTCAATTCTTGTAGCTTCCAAAATATATCACTGTCCAATTTCTCTGAGTTTTCAGAAAACAGTAAAAGACCTTTTATTTGAAATTTGAAGTTTTCTTGGCCCCCTCACCCCCCATAGGAGTTAGGTAAATTTCCCTATTTGAAATATATTGGTGTATTGGCTCTAACGGATCATACTTCCAGAATCACAAATTAAAACAAATTGATGGTAACAAGAACTGTATCAAATGTACATACATAAAATAGCAATTATCCAAAGTTTTCTGCAATCGTGATATTGTAATGTCTTTAATTTTTTGAGAAAATCAATATTCTAAAATATCTTGAACTCCATGCTTCATATAAGCATCATACATGTATGTATTAAATTATTACCTTTATAAAGCAAGTATATTCTTATTTTCCTGTGTGGGGGTGTATGAGGGCTCTCAAGCAGTAAACAGTGTGCCCAGAGCTCACTCCCAGAAATTTTGGTCAAGGTTCCAATGGTTCAAAATTATGGCCCAGAAATGAAGCATTGTTTGGACTCACGAGTTCTGAACATCCCCAGAGGATGGGATCCCAGATCTATTTCCTGCTGGTATCCAGGAGACAATGCAATACTATGAGATGAAATAGGGGCCTTCTGAACTCATCGAATGTACTCCTGATCCTTGGGCTCTCTTCCCAACATGCATAAGGAAGTCCTCATAGAATATTAATTCATTACCAAACCTCTATTGAACTCTCCTTTAAATTGAATGTGTTTCCACTAATAAAATTTCCAGAACAAAGAAAGGAATTAGTATCTGCAGATTATACATATATTTACATATACATCCAAATTTTCTGCACTATTGAGTTCAGTACATAGTATGGTACAAATCATAAATATTTCTCATATTTTGATTTTATAAAACATATTGCTCATTTTAACTCATCTTTATCTTAACATTCTGACTATTACCTTTTTATAAAATTCATTGCTATGTATCTTTAGTGCAAGCTAAGCTGTTGAAAATTATTTGACAACTCAAAAAGTGTATGTATAAGTATACTTATATATATGCAATAGACTGATTAAAATTATTTTATAATTATTTTCTCATGATTACATTTCTAGATTCCCCTAATTCTATCACTATCACTACCCTCCCGTTGATCATCTATTTGCTAGAGCGGGCACTAGTAATATCTCCGTATATCCTGTCTCATGCCAGTAGAGCCAGGGGCATTGGCTTGCTACAGGAACATAAAGAGCCTCAAACAATTATATTGGGTCATGGGAATGACCCAATATAATTGTTACTGGAATTTGGCATATCAAATACAAGACAAGAAGCTTGCCAGGCTTGCCGAGCGGGAGGCAAACTCTATTAAACACCTCCAAATAAAGCATTTATTGTTGAGCGGCCGCGCGAGCCGGGCTGTGATGGGCTGGTCTGCTGGGTGGAGTTCTGATGAGAGGGAAGTCCGAATGTGGAAAATGGTGGCACCCGTAGCGTGAGGGGGCTTTCTGGCTTGTTGTGAGGCTCTGCCGAGGTGGTGGGCCCCGGCTAGAACCCGCCATGCCTCCCGACTGCCTCATAAACGGCTGTGCACAGGGACATAAAGAACCTCATACCACTATATTAGGTCATGGGAATGAACTAATATAATTGTTACTGGTATTTGGCATATCAAATAAAACAGGGCAGCTTGCCAGGCTTGCCATGCAGGTGGCATACCCTTGTAGTCACCTCTAAATATAGCATTTATAGATGAACCGCGGCCACAAGCGGCCGCGCGAGACAGGCTGTGATAGGCTGTTGCTGGGTGGAGTTCTGAGGAAATTCCCTAATTATTCTTAGAAATTTCCTTTACAGTAAGGTGGGTACTGCAGAAGTGGAACAAGGCCCATGGTGGAGGGTCTTTGTTACAGTGGTCGTGAAATAGAGCAGCTTTACTTCAAAATTACAAACATAGGCAATATGATGACCTTGTTACCAAAATAAAGAATTAAAATAGTAAGTGTGATAAAAAATGAATTGGCTTGCCAAATATCTCTCCACTAATAATTAACTCAGAAAATATGTGATAAGCATTAGAGGCTGGTTGTTATCAAAGTGCATGAAATTTTCCACCACCATTGTCGTCCAAATCTAGGTGAGCCTAGAGATGTGACATGAAGAATCAGAAGTAATGAAGTTACACTGTTTCATGAAAATGGCAGTCAGGAGATGCATTGATAAGTAATGACCTTTTAACCAGGTGTTACATTTCTGCTGTTCTAGTTTCTCTTTCACTTCTAAATTTTTTTGACATATGTGAATTGGTTTCATTAATACTAACTTGCAAGCAAATGCAAAATAACATTTATGTGGTCCTTTTTAAAAACCAATTTTACTAAACTATAATCATTGTCTAAATTGTTTCTTCTTCAACTTCTTGTTGTGGACCATAGACTATACAACCTAAGAACCTGGGCAATTGAATACAGCTTCCTAAACCACCTGGTCTGGTCAGTTTAGAAGCCTGTCTAGGATATTCAATTGCTAATGTCATTGAATAGTTCAAATTCTTGCATCAGATTCTTATCAAGCAGTGTGAACCAAGCTTTTATTTAATTATTGCCCAATATGTTTTGTAAAATTAAAAAAATAATAGTGACATACCTTAATTTCTCTTAAGATTAACCACATCCTTCCTTTGTTAAACAGAAATTTGAAGCTCTACATTCCTCATATATTTTATACTGCATGAGTGAAATAAACCACACTCTAGGAATCAGGAACTTTTGAAATTGGATTAAATTGTTCTTGGTTCTAATTACATTGATTACAGAAAAATAATACCCATTGGGGTCCTAAAAGAATATCCCATGCAGTGACAATCATACTGTGTTTATAATTCCAGAATTATCTATAATTACTTTCTTTAAGCAGGTGATGTTTATTATCAAGGAAGTATATTCAGATTGACATAATATAAAAACCTAGATTCCTTTCTATAAAAACCTAGATTCCTGGACCAAACATGCAGACATGACTGCAGAGTTGTAAAATTTCAGACTGTGACATGGATATATACCAAATATACTAAATTGCAAAAATAACTTCTAAAAGCTTCTCATGTATCTCTTATTCACTTGAAAATTGAGAAGTAGGGTCATATTTTTTTCTATTAAAGGTATTGCTTATTTACGTATTGTAGTTGTATGGCAATAGGGCTTTTTTACTTTATACCAATTAAACCTTAGACTTTCTTTCCACCTTAGACTTTCCCTACATTTGCAAAACTGAAAAACAAAACTGTAGGTATCCAAACACTATTGCCAACCTTCTATTTATATTTGAATATCACTTTTATATATTTGAATATCACTTATGAGACCAACTTCTTCATAAGTAACGAGACTATCCTTAGGGCCAGAGCAATAGTACAGTAGGTAGTATGCCTGCCTTCGTGTGTTCAACCCAGGTCCAGTCTCCAGCATTCCATGATGGTCCCCTAAGCACTGCCAAAAATAGTTCATGAATGCTGAACATCACCAGGTGTGACCTACAAACTATCAAGTGATAGTAATAATCACTTGATCACTTGATCGTTATTCATCGATTTGCTTGAGCAGGCACCAATAACATTTCCATTTGACCCTATCACATGCCAGTAGCCCAATGACATCTGGTTGCTTCAGGAATACGAAGAGCCTCAAACCGTTCCTTCAGGGTCTTGACGAAGAAGTCTGACAATCTTGTAGGTGGGCAATCACGTGATCTTTTGACATCCCGTGGGATCCAGTCGGTAACGGCTCTAGTTCAGCGGTCATCTCCAAATCGCATTACATGTCCAACTCATCTGATTTTCAACGCCTTGGCAAATGAGACAGCATCCCTGACTCTGGAACAGCCACAGAGGTGAAAACTCCAGATTACTTCTTTCCCTTGAGTGAGGTGTGATATTCCAAGCACAGCTCTTTTGATTCCTCTTTGGGATACCCGAATAACATTCTCATCCTGCTTTCGTAGGGCCCAGGTCTCTGAGGCATATGTCAACGCAGGGAGAACGGTGGAGTTGAAGAGATGTGCCCGGAGCCGGAGGTTCTTTGTCCCTTTAGCTATTTCTTTGATGCTTTTGAAGGCATTCCATGCTGCTCTCTTCCTCCTGCGCAGCTCAGGTTTCAGGTTGTTCATCATGTTGACTTCTCGACCTAGGTACACATAACTGCTGCATTCAGAGATGTTTGTTCCATTGAGAGTGATTGAGGCCTCTGGAACTAGTTCAGTTTTCATGAACATAGTTTTGTTGACACTCAGCTGTAGACCTATCTTTCCACATTCTTGGTCAAAGTCAGCCAGCATTTGTGCCTCTTGGCTAATGTTTGGTGTTATTAGTCGGCAACTAGTAATAATAGCTATAATAAAAATGAGATTATCTTTGCACACTGGCCTTAACCTTACCTATTTTAAATCAATGCTTTTCTTTATTTTACTCAAGATTGGTTGGATTCATACCCGTTACAGACATAACAGTTCAGCACAAATGTAGAAGTGTTGGGGGTGGGGTGAGGGTAGGGTAGCAGGAGGAGATATCCCAAGGGGTTGGTGCACTACTCTCCAGGGTTGATCTCTAGCACTGGGTGTTCACCATTACTGCCAGAAGTAACCCACCAAGTACCATTCTAGGAGTAGCCTCCAAGCACTGTCGGATATGACCTAAAATCAAAAGTATGAAAATTTTTATTTGAGAATTATTTAGTTATATGGAATTTACAGCAGGGCATGTTGCAAGTGTTATTATTATTTGAAAATTTAATACAGCTATGTTTATATGAAGTTTACACTGAAAAATTGGTCTTGAACACTTGACAATATTCTAAACAGTTATGTAGTAATTTTGCTTATTGCCTGATTCTTGTAAAAGTAATTCTTTCAGTAATTTGAGAATTGTACGAATTTTTTGTAATTTAGTATATGTGTGTATATATATGATAATAGATAATATATGATAGATGATAGATGATAGATGATAAATGATAGATGATAGATGATAGATGACAGTTGATAGAGAATAGAGTATGGAGTATAGAGTATAGAGTATAAAAGTATATATAATACATTTGTATATATCAATTGATAGGATATAGATAATACTGATGGGTTTTTCAATACTACAAATACTACAATCATCCTTTTCTTTTGCTTTATAGTTCTAATGATTCTATAGCCCAAACCTTTGTACTCTGATGCAATCAATATACAATATTCTTGACCCCAAAGACACATTTCAATTTTTTCAAAATTCTTTCTTTTCCCAGTTAAAAATTTGCATTTTAAAAATGCACATTTGTATCTGAAGTTGGTAAAATCATGTTGACCTTAAATTCAGGGAAATTAGGAGGCTCCCTATTTTAAAAGAGGCTTCAGGAGATAACACTCAGCTGTTTTAATCAAGAGTTTCATTTTCTCATATCCCATTTCAGTTTTCCCCATAAAGTATTGTTACAAATATGAATTTCTGAGCCATGTTTCTCTAGCCAGTTAAAAATTTTAGTTATTCTTTTATATTGTACATATTTAAATACTTCCCAGTAAGTTCTCCCATCCTCCATGAAATGCCAATTGGTTACTGTGGAGATAGCTATAAATGCAAGCTAGAAGCGATCAGGCCACTAATTGATACAGACAGTCAATTAGTGCTTCAAAGGAGCTGGCTCAGTATTTTACACATAGAGAACATGGGAGAAAGATTATACTTTGTTGTGGTATAATCTCTGTAGCTCTATTGTGGGCCATAGCTATATATGCTACTGCATGGTTTCTACAGAAACTAAGCAAGTTTCTCACTGGTTGCTAATGGGATGGTAGCATTATGGGAAACAATGATATTGTGTGATTTGAACCCATTAGCTTTCCTTTTCTAAAGTTCCCAACTGAACCAATTCTGATTCTGTTCAGGTCAAAAGTCTTCTTAATCTCTATGTTATGCTGATCAAATCTCAAACTGTCGGGTCAAATTATTTCCATTGGGCCAGTTCTATTTGTGATTAATTAAAATTTCTTCTTGATTGCATACAGTTCTTTTAAATGTATAATCCCTTTATTGTGTAGTGAATTGAGAATATGGTCCTAATTTAAAAACAAATACTCATGTGGGCCTCTCCGTATGATGTAAGCCACCATTTTCAGTAAAGTGAAGAAGGGGAATAAAACACATTTTACAATTTTTGCATAAGTATATGACTGTGATATTCAAGAGAAAATGATCTGATGGGCCTATCAATACAAATTACAAGAACTGATTATGAAAGGTGTTTTATGTAAATGAATGGAATCTATTGGAAACCTTGATTCTAGACTTTTATTCGCATGTTTTAGTTTCATAAAAATTAGTAATGAAAGAGGAGAAAATGCATGTGAATTTCTCTACTTATTTGTCTATAGAAACACAAATGTAGTTAAACTTTCCGGGAGGTTGATCCAGGTAAAATAAAAGACTATTCTGAAGTTCTGTCCTCTCTGTATATTTGTTTGATTGACTATGGATCTTTTATATTGTGTTCATTATAAGAGATGAGGTTCTCTGTTGTTATTTCATTCTTTTTCTACCTCCAAAAGAAACAGATTTTTGTTATGAGCTAGTCTCGCACACAAATGTATTACAAATGTGTTACCAAGACTATGAAAGATCAACCCTTTTCAAAAATCCACTCTACTCTTTTCACCATAAATGACTCTCCAAAAAATATGCATATAGCATAAAGCAGTTGAACTAAGCAGTACCAAGAATTAAAGAATATTGCTGAGAAAAGCAAAGGCTGCAATGGACCCAGTGCTGGGCAACCTTTGAGTCCCTGTGGCGAAGGGCAGCGGAGGAAAGAGATGAAAAGGGAAAAAAGAAAAGAAAAGAGGCAGGAAGCAGTGGGCAAGAGATCCCTAGAGAGAGACTAGCAGACAAAGAAATATAGGAAATTCTCAAGGAAAGCTGAAGAAAGGGAGAACTCATCAAAGGCCTTGAGCTCTGAGATGAAAGAGGATGGAGGGATTTCTGGGAGGCTGCATATTAGCAAAGCACCTGCTAGCAGCTGGTGGTGGCAGCAGAGGTCACGTGACTGTGGGCAACGTGGCCCCATCCTGGCTGTTGCCCAGACATGGTCACTGTTTTGGGACAGGAAAAGGGGATTCGACTACCTAAAAGGAATAAGCAGTGCCTTTGTGAAGACATATCATAGATAACAGCCTGGAGTTTTAAGTAACTAATGGTGTTTCCTAAGAAAGTTGAGTGGGTTTGAAACTAACAAGCAAGAGAAGCTTTTTGAACTGAAAACTGGGGTAAAGGAGGATTTCTTGTCCTTGCACAGAAACATTGTCGTGGCACTATAAAGGACAATGCATTAATTTTTAATTGGGTGTGGGGCGGGAAGGGAGTATTGTTTAACTCTATCTCTCGTTTTCAGTTGTCAGTCATTAGCACTGACCCTGAAGGAAGCTGCTTTCACCCTCTTCCTGCTCTCTTGGCTTTCATCTTTAAATGAGAATATAATAGAACCTACTTCCTAGCATCATTATGTCAGTGGTTGATTGAATATCTGTAAGCTATTTAGAGGAAAGTACAGCACATGTCAAATTCTTGGTTGATTTAAATAGAAAATAAAATTATTTTGTAGAATTAATTTTCTTTCTTTTCTCTACTACTATATCACACATGTACAAACAACTTATTTTCCTCCTTAAAGCAGTATGTTTACTTTTGTCTTCCAAATTCTTATGCAAGAGAACTTCCTGGCTTAAACCTGTTCTTCCCGAAAAAAGAAAATCCCTTATATTGGAAAAAAAATTAAACATAGTCTTTAATTTTTTGCAAAAGAAATATTTAATAGGAACCCACAATAAAATATTTTTATTGAAGGAATTTTACATGCAGAAATTTGAGGGAAAGAAAGACAGAGAGAGAGAAATAGTGGAAGGAGTGGGGAAAAAGAGACATATTCAAAAGGAAACCAGGGTTTCCTCGAGAGGGAGAAGAGGCCTCTAAGATGCAGTCAGGTTATCACATGTACCACAGGCTTCAGCGAGACAACTCCTCCAAAATTAAGATACTGAAAAAACTAAGCCAGAAAACTCATAACTTACCATTCGTTCTTCCATATAATGAACTCTTCTGCAGATAATCTTGATTTTTATCCATTCTTTAATGGCTTGAATAGTTTTCAAGTATTTTGTGCAGCGTTCCTAGTAATTGTAGCAGGAAGATACAGGCCCTTATCCAACAGGAATTCATGCGACCTCAATTGGAAACAGTTTCTAGATTCTTAACATGATGTCATGGAAGGGCTGGGATTGATCTCCTTTCATGTGGACTTTCTTCAAGCCTACGAACCTTTATTGTAATTTACATCCAAGAGCTTAGCATTTAAGACAAGCTAATTTCTAAGTGCTTGGAAATATTAATAACTTTAGAATGATTAGTGCTGGTCAAATCTGCTTTGTGACTCAGAAATATCATATTTCTGATGTTTCTGAAAAAAAAATATTTCTGAAATATTTTTTTTCTGAAAAGCGGATATCTTCAGAAAAAAATTATTTTTCCAGAGCAGAATCATTTTGTTACCTACCCGGAATCGCTCTGGTGTCAGCAAATGACACTAAGAAGGAAAGAGATTTGGAGAATTGACGTTCAAGCATCAGCATATGATTCATTATAATCATTCTACTCTTTTTATCTAGTCTTCTCTGTGTCTTTCTAGCAAAAATATATAGTGTCCCCAATGGAGTAACAATCCCAGTACAAATGGTAAAGGTGTAACTGCTTCCATTAAAAAAACTCAAATAATCCACTGCTGACCATTGTCCTATGTATAATGGACATATATTTATTTTTGTCTTCCAAATTCTTATGCAAGAGAGCTTCCTGGCTTCAACCTGTTCTTCCTGATAAAAGAAAAATCCCTAACCACTTAGAAGTCCCAAAAGCACTCTATTTCTCATTTCATTTTCTATTCTTTTTTGTTTGTTTGTTTTTGCATTGCACTCAGCGATGCTCAGGGGTTACTCCTGGCTCTGCACTCAGGAATTACTCCCTGGCAGTGCACGGGGGGACCATATGGGATGCTGGATTGAACCCTGCTCTGCTGCTTGCAAGACAAACCCCTCCCTCTGTGCTATCACTCCACCCCTTTTTCATTGGTTTTTGAAGTGCATCGGCCATAGCTTTAATTCTCCCTCTGTAGGAATTTTATTTTGACTCCATTTTACTAAATCATTTATGTTTGCTTTCATGAATTCCATTTTCATAAATTTGGGGTTAATTATAGATTATGACAAATCATATGAACATGTCATTTGTTGTTTCTATTCAAGACGTTGCACTTGCCAGCCTCCCCACCACCACCACCTCCACCAATTGAGTCGGAATCACTGGGTATTCTGTGATCAATAATGTAGTTGGTTCCAGTAGTTCGATTTCTCCATGATTTTTGTCATTTTCTAGAAATAAAATAATACAATCCTTTTCTTCCTTAGAGACTCAGCATGATGGTATAGGAAACCAGTCCAAAGCTAACTCATGCTTTTCCCATGTAGGAATTCTCTCTTAGTAATCACCACTCTAGTCTCCCCAAGATACTTCCATCTCTGTGGGGAAAACACCTAACCATAGGCAACTATTATTATTGCTCATCGGGTAACAATTAGTTCCAGGGAGCAAACCTGGAGTTTTGCACATATAAGGCATTTATTTGTCAAAACACTTGAAGAGGACATGAATTCTTTGAAATCAAAACTTTTTTAAAATTATTTTATGGGAGGGGGGAGTTAAAAAAATAAAATAAAATAGAATAAGTTTATTATACCACCTTTAGATACAAAATTACAAGAAGTTCATGTTTGAGTTTTGGTTCTACAGTGTTCCAACACCCATCCCTCTACCTATGCCCATTTCCCATCACCAATATCCTTACTTCCCTCCCCTTCCCCAGCCTGACTCCATGGCAGATTCTGTATCTCCTTTCTCTCTTTCTCTCTCTCTCTTTTCTCTCTCTCTCCTTCTCACTTCCCTTTCTTACACATCGTGGATTGCAGTATATTCTAGGATATGGTTGGTCCCACTAGTTTGATGGACTGCATGGGCCACATGCAGCTACGTGACTTGGAAGGAGCCTGATGGCAACTCTCCCCAGTGTGTCTGAGTCTCTGCATGATATGGCCAATCGCACTGGGGCAGTTTGTGGGCAGGGCCACTGGGCTTCCAGGACGAGTCAGAGGGGGAAAGGGGGGCCCAGCTCCATCTCATGAGTGCCCAGTGAATTCCACCTCCAAGAGCTGCCTACCTGGGCTTGAACTCGGTTGCTCTGTTAATCTGGTCTTTAGACCAGCATCTATCCTGGGTGGGCTCTGATGTGCTGTGATGTCCAGACTGTAAAAATGTGGCTATTATGGTGAGCGAGTCTCATCCAGCTGCTTCCAAGGTCCCACAGAGGTGATGGGCCCACTCCCAAAACCCATCTTTCCTCCTGGGAGCCTCATGGTCAGCTGTGTTAAGGGAGAACCAGATTGCAGCTCTCCCTGGTGTGTCTGAGTCTCTGCATGATATGGCCAGTCACCCTGGAACTGTCCATGGGCTATAATCAAAACTTTTCGATGCATGGACTTTAGTACTTAATCTGGTCATTTTAGTATTTATCTTTTTAGCAATCCCTGTTTTTTAAAAAAAATATTGCTTTTATTTTATTACAGTTCTGAAATGTGTGTATTTATTTCAACTTGAGTTTATATATTCGGTTTTAATTTAATTTTATATGATGCTGTTTCATACTGAGAACAGGTAAGTAGTGCATGTAAATATTTATGAAAAATCTAAAGGACAACAAAGAATAACAAATTAGTGAATTTTAAAAAGATGAGAGATGTGTGAAAAATTTATTTCACAGCTTTACGCTACAATAGCTATTCATTCATTTCTTATTGAGGCAACAATTTACTATTATATTAATAGTGCACTTAAACATACATTGTTACTGGTGGGTAAGTCTCTGTTCATTTAGTCATGCTCTTGATGGGGCTATTGAAAATTTTGTTGTTGAGCTTTGTGAATGATTTATCTATCTTGGATATTAGATCTTTGTCTATCATATGATATGCAAATGTTTATTTTTCTATTTTAGTAAGATATCTCTTAATTCACAGAGACTCACAGACATGGGGCAGAGATGCTACTGGCTCTCCCTGTGCCCAGCCACTCACGAGACACCCAGAAGAGATATCTGGTTCTAGCCCTGGTCCGCCACCCCAGCAGAGCCTCTCAACAAGCCAGACAACCCCCCACTCCATGAGGGCTTCCATTTTCCACATTCGGACTTCCCTCTCAGCAGAACTTCACCCAGCAGATGAGCCTACCACAGCCCGGCTAGTGTGGCCACTTGTGGCCACGTGGTTTATCAATAAATGCTGGATTTTGAGATCACTATAAGAGTATGCTACCCACACAGCAGAGCCTGGCAAGCTACCTGTGTCAGTATTTGATATGCCAAATACCAGTAACAATTATAGACCTCATTCCCATGACTTGATGGAATGGTTTGAGGCTCTTTATGTTCCTGGAGCAAACAGGTGCCCTTGGGCTGTACTTGCATGAGACAGGACATATGGAGATGGTACTGGTGCCCGCCGAGCCAATCGATGATAAACAGGAAGACAGTGATACAGTGACAGACAGTGATTTCTTAATTCATTAAGCTATTTCCTTGGCCAAAAAATTAGTTTAATATAGTCTCATGTTACTTTCTCTTCATATTCTGTTCATATTGCAATTTATATATATATATATATATATATATTATTTGAAATTTTTCGATTCACAGATTTATCATGCTTTTCTCCATTCCCCTTACTGTAAATAATATAAAGTTCCATTATATTAATTAGACATATAACTTCATTTTTTTTGTAGACAGGAATTTGGACCAACATTAATTTTCAGGTCTATATTTGCTCAGTTTCAAAAGTTTACCTTATCTAATTCAGCAAGGTTAAATATGTGAATTGGACTCTGGAGTTTTCTGTTTTGTGTTGATCTACTGCTATGTCATTGCAACATTTTAAATTACATATTTTGAAATCAGAGGACTGCAGTGCTCTCTGGATTGATTTACTAGTGAACATAATACCTTTAGCTTTTCTCATAGAGAAATTAGAACTCTTTTCTCTCAGTAGATAATGGTTGATCAATGAATACAGAAGAAATAGAGTCTCGGAACTCTTAAAATTCATCTAAAATGTGCAGCTCCCAAGTAGGGTTCTTGAGATGTTGCATCTTAAAAAATTCCCTCTCTCAACAGTTTCTAAACTGAAATAAATCCAAGCTACATAGAACGGACTTGCCTAAAAACACCAGCAGCAATGCAAAGATGCTTCAAACCTTTGTTCCATAATCTTTCACCCCAGGAACAAAAAATCAACTCAAAATCAATTAAAAACTTAACATAAGTCCTGAAATATTAAACTCTGAGAGAAAATAATAGGGTAGGAACTCCTCCACATTGCCCCTTGCAATGATTGTTTGGATCTGACATCAAGAATATGAACAAAGGAATAATAAAACTCCACGAATAGCTAAAAAGCAATCCTTGGGAAAAAGAAGATGGGAGGTATCACTTTCCCCAACCTCAAGCTCTACTACAGAGCAGTTGTAATTAAGACAGTGTGGTATTGGTATAGAGACAGACCTGTAGACCTATGGAATAGAACTGAGTATCCTGAAACACATTCTCAAATATACAACCACTTAATCTTCGATAAAGGAGCAAAAAATATTACGTGGAGCAAAAGAAAGCCTCTTCAACAAATGGTGCTGGGAAAACTGGGCAGCTACATGTAAAAAATGAACTTAGACCTCCTTCTAACGCCATGCACAAAAAAGTCAGATCAAAATGGATTCTAGATCTCAACATCAGACATGAATCTATAAGGTACATCGAAGAAAACATAGGAGAAACACTCTACGACATCGAAACGAAAAGTATCTTTAAAGATGACACACCACTGACCAAGCAAATGGAAGCAAAGATAAACAAATGGGATTATATAAAACTAAAAAGCTTCTGCACCTCAAAAGAAACGGTGACCAAGATACAAAGACAATCCACAGAGTGGGAAAGGATATTCACCCAATACCCATCTGACAAGGGGTTAATATCCAGGATATATCAGGCACTGGTAGCACTCCACAAGAAAAAAACAGCCAACCCCATCAAAAAAATGGGGGAGAAGAAATGAACAGAAGCTTCCAAAAAAGAAGAAATTCGAATGGCCAAAAGGCATATGAAAAAGTGTTCTTCATCTTTAATCATCAGGGAGATGCAAATCAAAACAACAATGAGGTACCATCTCACACCACAGAGACTGGCACACATACAAAACAGCAAGAACAACCAGTGCTGGCGTGGATGTGGGGAAAAAGGGACTCTGATCCACTGTTGGTGGGAGTGCCGACTGGTCCAGCCCTTTTGGAAAACAATATGGGCATTCCTCCGAAAACTAGATATTGAGCTCCCATTTGATCCAGCAATAGCACTCCTGGGAATATACCCGAGAGACCGAAAAACACATAGCAGAAACACTATCTGTACTTCTTTATTCATCTCTGCGCTATTCACTATAGCTAGAATCTGGAAACAACCTAAATGCCCGAGAACAGAGGACTGGCTAAAGAAACTGTGGTTCATCTACACTATGGAATACTATGCGGCTGTCAGAAAAGATGACATTATGAAATTTACCTGCAAATGGAGGGACATGGAGGCTATCATGCTGAGTGAAATTAGTCAGAAGGAAAAGGACAGATATAGAATGACTGCATTCATTAATACGACATAAATAGATACCAGTGTTTTACTAAATATGGGAAATGGTAATGGCAGATTAAGACTCACCATTGAATATACACAAAAGAGACTTAAGTGATAAACTCTAAATACCTGCAGGGCTAGCCACAATGTGTAAAATAAGAGGCAGAGAGATGCAGAGACAGAGAGAGAGACAGAGAGAGAAAGAGAGGAAACTGGGGTACCTGCTATTAAGGCAGCATGGGGGTGGAGCAGGAGGGGGTGGGGTACATTGGTGGTGGAAATGGGGGCACTGGTGGAGGGGATGGGTGCTGGTATACTGTATTACCAAGAACCAATTATGATCACCTTTGTAATTGTATGTTTCACTGTGGTATAATAAAAAATTAAAAAAAAAAAAAAAAGAATATGAACAACAAAAACAAATTGAGTGATACAAGGTCAGATTAAACACCTATGAAAAGCAGAATAGGTCTCAGCAAAACGAAATGCCAAAATATGAAATGGTAGAAAATGTTGCAACCTATTCATCTATAGGGAATTAATATTCAAAACATAAAAAAGTCTTATACTATTCAACAACAAAATTATATATGGTTGAATTTATAAGCAGGAGAACTGAAAGGACTTTTTTTCCAAAGAAAACTGCATGTAGCCAACAGACTCAAAAGATGCTCAGTATCACAAAGTATCAGTAAGAAAAAAAATAACCTGCACTGAAATACTATCTTACAATTGATAAAATGGTTATAATAAAAATAAATATATTGAGAGTGTAAGAACAATAAAGAATGCTTGACTACTATTGATAAACGTAAATTGACAGTCACTGTTATATTACTTAGCCATGAGGAAGGTAACCCTGACATTTATACCAACATGAATGAATTTGAACTCAAAGACACTTTAGTTTGTGAAAAAACATGAAAAGGAAATTACTATGTACTCTCACTTATACATAGTGTAGAAAAAGTGGAACCACAGCAACATGGAATAGCATAGAATAGTTGTTTCCAGGAGCTTGGCATTGGGAAAAGTAACATGTGGGTCAAAGGTAGCCATATCTAGCTGAAAGTGCTGTGTGTTTTATCTGGTTTCCCAATGAATCCCCATAAAACTGGGTTGTGCAATCTTGAGAATGATTGATTGAACATGAGTCGTTAGGAAACTTACTACAAACTATTGATTTAGAGTAATGCAGGTAAATCTCACCTCCTTTTCCTGCTATTAATTTCTCTTTTCACACTTTCAGAGAAAACCCACTTACTGCAGGTCTGAGGAAGGACTTCTTATGTTTCTTTGCAACTGATTGTGAAGCAAAATAATGTGCAGCACAAGTTATTCTTTCTTAGACTCCTTTCCACATTGGACTGCTCTTCAGTCACATCTTCTAAACAAATAGGGTCTTTTTTTTAATCTTTGCCTCAGGTTCTGCCTTTCAGGGAACAAAACTAAGATACTTTCCTTATTGTATTATTGGCATTGACAAAGGTGGTATATTGTTTAGGGGAATATTTTTTAAATAATTGTATCTCAAGGAAAGAATAGACTTTGCATTGTCTCCTTTGAAATATATGTACCTTTCACTTTTAAGAATTATTGTGTTATCTTAGGTAGTAAACATGTTCTGAAAATCAGATATGATATGCATTTTAGTGTGTCATGTACTTTAGATAGAAGCTTCAAATGTTTCCTGTCGGAGACACCACCAGATCCCCAACAGTGCCGGGACGCGAGTTCCCTTCTACCTCCCAAGCCGGGCGGGAATGCATGAAGACTCAGGAATCCGATGCAGTTTTAAAAGGACTTTACTATCACAGGTTCCAATATAAAATCCAAGAGCAGGGAAAACCTCCGACTCTGGGTTCCCAGCTAGGCCCCAGCCAGGTGTAGGCCAAGATGGTTGCCACCACGTGTTGAGGCCCAACAGAGAATGGAGAGGACGGAGAAGCAAAACGCCAAGGGCAAAAAGGGGAGGGGGAAGAGAGCTTCTTTCTTCTTGCAGCTTATTTTATAGCTAGAAATCCGCCAACTCCCAGCCCAGCCCATTCTGGGCTGGGCTAGCCAGAGATGAAAACAGGAAAATAGCTCTATAGAAATGTAGCAACTTCAGGGGACCTTCTGGCTGTTTACAAGGACCCAGAGCTAATTCAAAGCTAATTCAGAGCTGGGAGGAGCTGTAAGCTAAATGTAACTTCCCCTGGCAGGGAAGGGTCAAATGCCCTCTGGTAATTTCTCCCAGCACCTCACCTAATGTCTTTTTTATATGCTAATGTCTTGAGCCAAGATCTGCCTGGAAATGCCTTTATAAGGTAGAGAAGGGGGTTCTGAGATGGCATGTCTCTGTACCAAAGACTAATACTAATGCCAGTTAAATATTTCTCCAAGCCTTCACAAGTGTCTCATCTACTTCATGGTAGTTTTGTATTTTAGTTGCCTTTGAGTTTTCAGGGAGCCATGCTTGCTTGTGTGAGGCAAACCGCATTTCTCTCTGGTCTAATTACTTAGGGATCTAACGTGGCCAGGCAAATATGATGGTAAGATCTAGCTAGTCCCATGATGATTGTAGTAGCATGAGAGAATATTTACACCAGCTAGTACATAATACATGGTCAGATAAACTGTCACATTTAGACTACCCCCTTATCTAAGAAGTGATTTGCAGGCGGCAATTCAGAGCAGATGCAGAGGCTCTTAGGAGTCCTGCAACAGTTTCCCAATTAAGTATAATTTCTATCAGTATTTTTTTTCAGTGCCATTGGGCTACACTGGCACATGACAGGGACAAATGGAAATGTTACTGGCACCCGCTCGAGCAAATCGATGAATAATGAGATATCAAGTGATCAAGTGATTTTTTTAGTGAAGAAAGATAGTTTTATTGAATAAAACTTACACATAAAAATGTGAGATAAGAGGAAGAGGAGAAACTTGTCCAAGAGAGCATACCAGCTTCTCCAGAAACAAGTAAACAAAGACACCTAAAGCTAACAAGTAATATACATGTATAAGGAAGAACACAGGGCCCTATCTGTATTTTTATTGGTTTATTCATTATAAGGGTAACTCTTCATTCCTACTTTAAACCACATGGTTTTTCACAATAGTTATTAATAGTAGTAGTTAAGGTATTTGTAGTAGTAGCAGCAGCATTAGTAAATTTGTTTTTTATCAAATGTTTTACTCAAACCTATTTGAAAATATTATATTCATTATTTTGTCTTGTGAATTTTGTCCTGTGAGTTTCATGGATCATGTTATAATTTTGGAGGGGTCTGAATGGGCCTCAAGCAGTGCTCAGGGGACCAGTGACGCCTCCAATGATTCTCCAGCCATTTGCCAAGGTGGTTCAGTGCAAGAGCAGAAGGATGCTGAGCTACTTGGATCCTGCAGTGAAGCATTGACCTAGGACACTCCACCCCTATTCCATGTCCAGCAGTGCTCAAAGACTTCTAGGATTATAGCCAGCAATGTTCCAGAGTCCAGGTGATGCCAGGGATTGAAGTTGGGTCAGCTGCCCTAACATCTGTGCTATCTCCCAAACCCCATGTTATAGTCTTTTTTAAAGCTAAATCATATATATTCATCATTGTGATTGACACAACTTGAGTTTAAATGGCTTTAATATAGTACTGAATCTTCTATTATGGTTTTTGAATCTCTGTGTTTGACTAGCATTAATGCTCTGATTTGGGAATCAAAGTTCCATCATTAACAAATCCTTTGTACGTTAATGTTCCATTGTTCCAAGCATTTTTAGTTTCTTAGAATTTTCTTAAGGATTTCTGCTTTAAAATAGTTCAGAACTTTGAGTTATTTAATATTGAATTTTAAATATTGTCTTCACTATTTAAAATTTCAAGCTGGAGGGATAGTCCCATGCATAAGGAGGTTGCCTAGTATGGGCCAGAGACAGGTTCGATCCCTGGCACCCTGTATGATCTTCTCAAGGAGCCAGGAATGATCTCTGAACACAGAGTCAGGAATAAGCCCTTAAGATACTACTGCTTGTGACCCCCTACCTATGCAGGAGTGACTACACAGACGGTGGTGTGCTGACTTTCAAGAATCTAAATGAGTTCAATACTTTCCAACTTCTTTTATGGGACGTGTAATTCTGGTATCAAACCTGACATAGGACTGATAAAATATTCTACTGAGAAAAATGACTTTCTCTCTGTCTCTTTTTCTCTGTCTTCTCTCATGAGCATGTAGTGAGAAAATCACACCAGAGTCAACTGCATGAAGAGCAGCACTCCTGGATTAGATCATTAGGAGTTTGTGGTTATAGGCAGACCTGTACAGTTGGATGACTGGTGGATATATATGAATAAATAACTATGATTTATAAATTCCACTCACATATTTTTGGTTTTTATAATCCCTCTCTGTCCAAATATTAATATTCTATTTTCATTGTGTAATCAGAATTTACCAGTAATTTTCTCGATGAGTGTCAGGGTGTTTTTTTTTAATTTTTACATGACAATGCTTAATGTGTGTGATTATGTGTACTACTGAATTTGGAAGTGATCTTAATTCATAGATTAACTGTTCTTGTTTGGCCAAATGTTATGAAAAATGGATGTTTTTATATTTTCTGTTCCCCTTGTAAGAATTTGTGTTTTTAAAGACTATAACAAAATTTAATATTCTCTTGCCACACTGAAAAGCTAGGACAATTTCAAGTAACAGACATGCTTCAAATGACTTTTACTCAGATGCAATCTTCATCAATTTCCATCCCTATTAATTCCAAGAGGATGCTGTGGAATAATAATTGATTTTAGTCTCTTGCTGTCTGCAGCCATTTTTTTCAGTCAATATATTTTTTAATTTTATTATACCACCATGAGATATACAGTTACAAAAGTGTTCATATTTGGGTTTCAGTAATACAGTGTTCCAGCACCCATTCTCCATCTATATTTTTACTCTTGTGCCTACCTCATAAAACACCCAGTGACAATCCCTCTAGGCTACAGGTTCTTTAAGAGATGGACTGTTCACCTTTTCCCTTAAAATCGATCACAGCACTATTTATAATATCTCTTCACTAATTCGTATTTTTCCTCAAAATAAATAAGCCAGTAACTCCCATATTTGGAGTTGCCTTGATCCTTTCCTAGAACACTTTCTCTATTACTCATTGATCTGGTACTTCCTTCTCTGGATAAATCCATGGACTAAACAGACATTAATTCAGTGAAATATATTTCAACAAACACGCTCTCTGACCTTATGTCTTCTTGACAGAAATTATCGGAATCCTTTGTACTGTCTTCTTAATTTACTAAGCACAGAACTCTGGCAAAAATACTTATCACCAAAATAGCAAATCGTTCTCTCTAATGAAAGACATATGCTTTGTATAATACCTAGCATTTGAAATTACTCTTAAAAATGTATCAACAGCTGAAAAAAACTTATAACCATCTGGACCCCCTGCCAGTAAAAATACATTTCCTCTTATTCAGGGGTCTCAGTGAATAAGTCTTCTTGACTTAGTTCCTTAATGTCCTTTGGGAAATTAATTTTATCAGCCTGGTCCCTGACCTAATAATATGAAGAATGAAGATGACAGCATTTTAATGCTAAGAGAATGCTCATAGTGTGGGTGAATGTGGAAGAAACAAAGCAAGAAATAAAGGAATAAAGCAAACCTTCCCCTGAGTGTCACATCCCTTATAAAAGAGAAACAAAATGGTGAATGTGAAGTGAAAACATAAGAAGGGAGGGAAACAAGAGGTAACTACAAAGAAGAAAGCAAAACCAGGGGTCATGGTAACCAAGGCATTTGCCTTGCACATGACCACTTTGGCTAAGACCTGATTTGAGATCATCCCCCTCACTCCTGAACACCAACAGGAGTCACATCTGAGCATAAAGCCAGGTATAGTGTTGACCACCATAGGGTGTGACCCAGACACCCACACCAAAGCCAAGACAAGGTAGACCAGAAACAATACGTCTACTAGTTGCCTATCTCTACTTCACCCTCTTGCTATTACCAGCACTCTATTCCTCAAGGGATTGTTAATTCTTTTAATG
Organism: Cryptotis parvus; assembly: GCA_021461705.1. Classification (NCBI taxonomy): domain Eukaryota; kingdom Metazoa; phylum Chordata; class Mammalia; order Eulipotyphla; family Soricidae; genus Cryptotis; species Cryptotis parvus. Next base: position 53,590 of record JAJIBD010002113.1, on the reverse strand, counting down.
ATAAGCAACTATGGAAATCAATATTTAATATAAGAATCTTTGACTTTGGTGAATGAGAAAATTTGTTGATCAAGTTTTTACATACAATGCTACTTTATAATCTTTTGTTTGGGCTGGGCATAAAAACACATGCCTCATACACATGACTCAAGTGTCTTTCCACTGAACCTCATCCCAACACTGCTGTACAACTTTCAAGCATGAGGAGAGACTCTATTTCAAGCATGAGGAGAGAAGCTCTATTCTTCTTTGCCTGGAAAAACATTAAAGAAGCAAATATTATCTATTTTATTGCTATGTGACACCTTAGTAAAAAAGGTGGAAAAAAGTCAATGACATATTGTTATTTGAAAATGGTATCTTAAATGTGTATGCTTTCAAAAGATATTCAATTCTATTCTCTAGTCTAATGCAAGTTTTTAAAATGAATATCTCAAACCACATAACCGAAAGTAAATAAAAAATGACATCAGTTATTTTTATTTTGCTTATAAAATTTATGTCATTGTTAAAAACCACCAGTTCTACATTAACTCTTCCTGCCCTATAGCAAAATTTAGAGTGATATTTTAATTATTTTGAATGGATCTAAAGAAGTTTATGTTTATGGTTCTTGCATTCAATATATTTTGTTTCATATAAGTTTATGAAATAAATAGGAAAGAAATTACAAGACTCAATGTTTTGGAAAAACTCAATAAATAATACCAAAGTAAAATTAAAGATTGATTTTTCTGTCATGCAGGTTTGTTGTTGATGACCCAACTTTACAAAATAAAAAACTCAAATTTGAGAGAAAAATGTAGTGTAAATATTCAAGTGCTTTTAAAGATGAGTTTTTAAAGATGCAGTTCCTCAAAAAAAAACGCATTCATAAACTCTCCCCATCCTTCCCCCTCCCCATATCTTATGCAACTTAGTACATAAATATATGTGCATCCCAAAGTGTCAGAAGATTATTTTCATATGTTGGGAGATTCAATCCATGCCTCTTTTAAAAAATTTAGAACTTGTTTGCTTCTAAGGCTGAGTGCATTTTGGAATAACTTTGTGTTAGCTACAAATAACAATCTTTTCAAGCCTTAGCAACCAAGCTCTGCTTTAGCAAAAGCCTTTGAAGAGCTTCTTTCACTGCCTAGACCCCTCCTCCCTTCTGCGGGGACCCGAGTCCGTATCATCCCAATTAAAAAAAAATACAGAGCATTGGGGAAGAAAGAAATGATGGGATAGAAGGAAGAGAAAGGAGAAACTTCAGGAGGAAGGAAGGAAGGAAGGAAACATTTAAAATGAGGTAGTATAGTGTTCGTGGTTTAAAATACATATGAATGACAAATGTACACTTTCTCACCTGCTTAGCATGCAAGTTTGGGGATATAATCCTTCAGCAAACAACAGGTTTATTGATTATAAAGATTCCAGTAGAGCTTTCTTGCCAATGTGTGCTGTTTTTGTGAAGAAAGGGGAAAAAAAGTGATTTGGAAATGAGCCACCTTTATTTTAAGTTCCCCAGTCAACAAGTTGCCACAGCAACCAAAGTTCTTGCTATCCGGAAAAGACAGATGTCTTTGCTTCAATCAGGATGCAAAGCTTATAGAAGGAAAAGGGGAAAGCAATGAAAATTCATCATTTCATTATTTTAAATGTGAATTGCTCTGAGTTGGCTTAGAGCCACGGTTCTTATCCACAGTTTCCTTCAACATGTATTCAAGTCCCTCAATATTGCAATACTTCATTTCCATTAATTAAATAATTACATCAAACGCTGTCTCCTGATTTGGTGGAATTCATTCATTGCCAAAAACAGTCATTATTCCATTTAAAGAAGTTCATATTATTATTCAATGTATTGACAAAGATGACATTTAACTTTACTTAATAGGACTAGTTGTATCCAGGGAAGAAAAGATCAGTTGAGAAAAAGAAAACAGATCGTGCCCAAAGTCCTTATATTTTTAGTTAACATGGATTAATTTTGCTCTTTCTTCTTATTACACATTCATGAAGCTTTCCTAAAATACAGGCAACTCAATTTCCCAATATTTAATAACTAAATAACTTTCTCATGACAAGGATTAAAATAAGAGACAAAAGTAGACAAGATATTACAACAAAATTTTAAGCACTAAAAATCAATTTAATGGTAAGTAACAGAACTGAAGGGAGAGGCAGCAAAGTGGGTAGGCACTTGTCTTGCATGCAGACTACTTAAATTTAATCCCTGGTTCTACATACAGTTCCCAGGGCACTGACAGCAAAGTCAGGCATAGACCCAAGTACCTCATAAGTGGTTGGGTCCCAAAAACAAACCAAAGTTTTTTTTAAGAACAAATCTTCAATCCAACTTTCTGAGCAGTTGAATACAAAAAATAAAAATAATAATTATTTAGAATTACAATCTCAGACTCAAGGAATACAAAAGGCAGAATGTTAAGACCAAATCAAGGGTTTGGTTAAAAAATCTCTGTGGTGTCAGAGCGTTTAGCCCTTAGGTATGTGTGGGGTTAGGAATAGGAAAAGCTTTTATTCCTGAGACTAAAATGCAAATCAGATAAAGCTGAGGAGTGCCAGCCCAAGCCTTAAAGTATGAAAGTTAATAAGAAATTTTCATATTACTCCTATAGCCTCTACAATTTCTTTCCCAAAACTGCTATCAGAATTCTTTTTTTTTAACATTTTATTATACCACCATGAGATATACAATTACAACATTGTTCACCTTTGGAGGTTTCGGTCACACAGTGTTCCAGCACCCTGCCCTCCACCAGTGCCCATCACCCACCACCCATGTCCCCAATTCCTCCCCCCCACTTCCCGCCTAAATGGCAGGTTCTTTATCTCCTCTCTCTCCCTCTCTCTCCTCTCCTTCTCCCACACATTGTGGGTTGCACTACATACACTTAGAAGCCATCATTTGCATTTTTTTGCCTGTATTTAATGCTCAGTTCTATGTTGGTATTAAACGTTTTGACATTTATTCACACATGTTCCCTTCTCTATCTTACCTAACCTCTGACTCCCACGCGCTTGTGGTAATTTCCACTTTTGGTAAGATCATCTGGTATATTTATGTCATGCAAATAAATGCAGTCATTCTATGTCTCTCTCTTTCCTTCTGACTAATTTCACTCAACATGATTCTTTCCATGTCCATCCATTTATAGGCAAATTTCATAACTTCATTTTTCCTGACAGCTGCATAGTATTCCATTGTGTAGATGTACCACAGTTTCTTTATTCAGTCATCAGTTCTCGGGCATACTGGTTGTTTCCAGGTTCTGGCTATTGTGAATAGTGCTGCTATGAAAATAAAAGTGTGGATTGTGTTTCCGCTGTGTGTTTTTGGCTTCCCAGGGTATATTCCCAGGAGTGGTATGGCTGGGTCAAAGGGGAGCTCAATTTCTAGTCTTTGGAGGAAGAGTACAAGATTAGAAAATCAGATACAGAAACACCAGTGGAATCCTTCACAGGAAGTAAGCCAGATATGATCATAGCTAAAATATATTCATATTACCTGGCTAGAATAGAAATTCAATATATATTTACATATATATACTAATATATAATATATACTAGAAATATAAGTAAATATTCAAACACGTATGTATGTTTAAAATGCATTTCCCATAAATCTTTACTCAGAAAGTTACTGGAGCATAAGTCCTATGAAACAACAAGGAGAGAAAAAAACCCAGAACACAAAATTCATGAAACTGAATAAATATACATTGGAAGAGAAGGAATGAAATGATCCAGTTAATAAAGAGTGTCCTTGCCAGAGATAATACTGAGAACGGTAGGATGGGGATCCAAAGAAAACAACAACACAATAAAATGGAACCAATCTTAGATCACGTGTACAGTGAAGACAGCATCTCTATTCATAACACCAAAACAAAGGAATCATAAGGAAGATTTTTTCAACAGGTGAATGATAATCAAATTTTGACACAGAATGTCTTGGAGTTTGACACTAGTAACCACAACTGAAAGAAAGAAATGAACACCAAGGCTGTAGTCAACATTGCAAAGTGTGACCGAGAGGGTATATAATCTCACCAAAGATTCAAATTTCATAATTATGATCACAACAGAAACACAACTAAATCCAGACAAATAAAATGGTATTTTTGGTCTATGCAATGCTTTTTTCAAACTCTGGTTTAAAAATGATTAAAATAAATTGGAAATAAAGGTATACCAGGTTTACAGGTAAGGGATAAGAGCACTTCTTTTGCACATTATCTTGTGTTTGATCACAAGCACCCAAAACCCCAAATTTTTAGGGGGCATATCCTGCTGTTTTCAGGGCTAATGCCTGGCTCTGCAATCAGGGGTCACTGTTGAAGATGCTCATCGGACAGTATGAGGTCCTGGGGATCTAATACAAGTGGGCGAATAGAAATCAAATGCCCTATACACTGTACTAAATAGCTCAACTAAACAGTTGAAAAATAGTTCAACTAAATAGCTCAACTAAACAGTTGAAAAATAAATAGGAAAATGAGAGAGAAAACTCAGATCTAAAATCTGAATTAAAATCAAATTTGAAACACTTTAACCCTAGACTACATTTTTTGTGACACGCCTGGCAATGTTCATTCAGTGTTTGCTCCTGGTTCTGCTCTCAAGAATCACTCCTGGAAGCGCTCAGTTGATCATATGGAATGCCAAGAACAAAGCCTCAATTAGTGACATGCAAGGCAATGGCCTAACCCACTGTACTCTGTTCCAGCACAGCCTACATTACTTTCTGAAGGTTGAGAGACAGTGAGTTGTCCTGTGTACAAGGAGCAGCAGAAAATGCAACTGCTCCTGAATTGGACTGAGATGTGTACCATGTGTATGGTACATATACATGAGAGTGTTCTTTCAATAATGGATCAGGACATATGGGAAAGACAACAGTAACAATTGTCAGCTCATGGAAGACCTACCCCATCTACAGAACAAGGTTGCAAGACAGAAGTATTAGCTGGTTATCTTTCCAGGTGGTATTTGTTTCAGAGTTTCTGACACTGTAGCTTCAGTGAAGCAGTAAAAAAAGTTAATCTGAACAGTGTTACTCTGCTTGGATGAAAAAGCAAGAGCTGGGGCCAAAGTACAACAGGGAAGGCATTTGTCTTGTACATGAGCCAACCCAAGTTCAATTCTCGGCATCTCTATGGTCCTCCCAGCACTGCAAGGAGTGATTCCTAAGTGCAGAGACAGGAGCAACCCCTGAACATTGCTAGGTGGTACCAAAAAAGTAAAAAAAAAAAAATTAAAGAAGAAGCAAGAGCTACAACAATGTGGATGGAAAAAAAATCAGGGTTTTGAAATTTTATGAGGCAGGTACAGTGCTCAAGTAATTTATTTGGAATGTAAATGAGAAGCGACTACATTTTTCATGGAGCTTATAGAACTTCAGAGGTGGTGGTCAGCCACCTGACATACAGCATTTGCTGACTCTTGCAAGGGAGCCTTTAAAAAAGTCTTTAAACAAAGACTTAATACTTCTAGGATTTCCACAGGACCAACACTTCTCCTTGGAGGATGTACATGTTGGAGTAAGAAATGATCTGAATTTTCTCTTTCCTTTTTCTATTTTCCTTCCAATAAATTTTTTTTGTTGTTTGTTGTTTGTTTGTTTGTTTATTTGGGGGGCAAACCCAACTTTGCTTAGGAGTTATTCCTTGCCAAGCACTCAGAAACTACTCCTGGCAGTGCTCAGGGGACCATCTGGGATGCTGGGGATTGAACCCAAGTCAGCGGCATGTAAGGCATGCCTCCTCGCTGTGTTATCACTCCGGTTCCCCAAGAAAGTTTTTGATTCACTCTTCATTTGTCAAAAGGTTGTGACATTCTCTTCTTTTGTCAAAGAGTTGTGACAACATATATTTTTTCAGGTATAATGGTCTTATCCTTTGGGATTATGTCTCACCTAAATTGATAAAATCATCTCTTTAAGTACTTATGATTCCCTGGAAATAATTTTCTGAGATCATTTAACTATTTAGACAGAATCTTATGGTTTAAAACATGTATACAGGTCAAATAGTTATTGACTTATGAATGGGCTAAGAAAGTGTTTTATAATGATAGAGAAAGTACAGGTGGTAAACTCATTACCTAGCATAAATGTTGTCTTCAGATCTATCCCCAGAGCCACAAACAGTCCTTCAAGCAATGGCAGGAGTTTCTTTGTCGCACAGAGATAGGCATACCAGCTGAGAATTATGAGACATCACCCCATCAGCCCCACAAATAAAGAAGAGAAAAGGAGAGAGGCAGAGCAAAAAAGAAGAAACAAAGAAAAGGAGAGGGGGAAAAGACAGGAGGGGGGGGGAGTTGATGGGGATAGAAGGTCCACCTGGTTCCAATCCTCTGCATTACTAATGATGCAGATATAATCCCAGCACCACCAGCAGTAACTCCTGAGCATAAATGGGTGTGGTGATATTTAAGAAAGAAGGAAAAGGAAGGAAGGAAGGAAGGAAGGAAGGAAGGAAGGAAGGAAGGAAGGAAGGAAGGAAGGAAGGAAGGAAGGGAAGGAAGGAAGGAAGGAAGGAAGGAAGGAAGGAAGGAAGGAAGGAAGGAAGGAAGGAAGGAAAGGAAGGAAGGAAGGAAGGAAGGAAGGAAGGAAGGAAAGGAAGGAAGGAAGGAAGGAAGGAAGGAAGGAAGGAAGGAAGGAAGGAAGGAAGGAAGGAAGGAAGGAAGGAAGGAAGGAAGGAAGGAAGGAAAAAAGTGAAATCTTGCAGTTCTCTGCAATGTGGCTGGAGCTGGAAGATTGCATGTTACGTGGAATGAGTCAGCAGAAGGACAAATACCGGATGATCTCACTCATCTGGCATTAAGAGAAACAAATCAAAGGGATAAACAACATCAAATGATGTCAAACTCTTGGCATTGGGTTACAAAACTCAGATTATCAAGCAGAGTGGTGCGAGGGTTGTGGGGAGAAGGGGTGGGGGACAAGAAGTAACATAAACACGGGGGGGTAAGTCTAGGCACTTTGTGGTGAATGTTCAGTAACTGTACGTGCAAATCGTAAGAGTTAGCACTGTTGAAACCATGTTACTTAAATGATAATTTTTAAATGAATCTTTTAAGGAAAGTCTCCTCTTAAGGAAACCTGTTGTGATTCATCCATCCACATCGGTTCTGAGTCAGCCCTGGGATGCCTTCTTCCCCGGATGTCCGCGCTAGTACGCAGCCTGTCTCTTTGGTGCAGAATCCATTTTTCTCCCTTGGTTTCTAGATCTTCTTCTAGAAAACCATACAATTCTCCTTCTAGGGTTAACAGTCATGTGGATGTAGCTTAGAAATTTAGTTCTTGGGATACTGAATGTCAGGTTCTGTTCTTTTCTCATGCCAATAGCACCTGTAATAATTATATTATCTTGCATGTTTGATATGCCCAAAAATATTAGTGAAACCTTACTTAAAGCTAAGATAATTAAGTAAAAGAACTATATAAATGCATATGTATATACACGTATACAAAGAAAATTTTAAGGAGGATGATGTTACAACATGTAATATAAATTTAAATATAATATATACACAAATTCTTTTTTAAGTTCTTTTTACTGTATTATTGACATGAGACTTATAAAAGTTATTTTGCATTTACTCATCACATTCTGCACTTACTCATCATATGCTTTTTAATGTGGGAATCTAAAATTCAATAGACACCACTAGTTAATAAAACTGACTTCTGTCTCCCACAAATTCTTATTCTGAGAGCAGATGTCAAAAATACATTAGGTTTAGGGACTTGATTAGTTTTGTCATTGTGCTCGTCACTTATGTATGTCTCAGTTATGCCTTTAGCCATTTTATTTTTCCCCTTGCAAAATAAAAACTTATTTCAGATCCATTATCACAATAAATAATTTAAAATTTGCAATTCACTTGTATCACTTATATCACTTGTCTTCCCATTGTTCATCGATTTGCTCAAGTGGGCACCAGTAACATTTCCATACTTCCTGTCACATGCTAGTGTATTACACAGTCATTTGCTTGCTCAGAAACACAAAGAGCCTCAAAGTATTTGTTCAGGTCAAGAAAATGAGATCTATAATTGTGACTGGTTTGGGGCATATCAAATATGACATGGGTATCTTGCCAGGCTCTGCCGGTGGGTGCTAACTCTCTGTAGTAGGCCCTCAGTTCCTGTATTTACTGATGAACCACATGACCGCAAAGCGGCTGCGCACAATGGGGAAAAATCATCTTTTCTCTTGGGTGGAGCTCTGATGAGCTGTGCATTCCAGATGTCGAACATGGCAGCCATCATGGTTTGGAGCTCCTCTGGCTTCTTGCTAGGCTCTATTGGGATGGTGGGCCAGGGCTAGAACTCACCTTCCCTCCCAGATGTCTCATGATCAGCTGAGCATAGGGAGAGTCAGTACCAGCTCTGCCCTGTGTATCTGTGTCTCCAGTTCAAGCATACCTGGGAAAATTTGCAATTATTGAAATATAATTTATCCTAGTTCCACAGGTTGCATTATTGAAGGGAGAGTGTCAAGACTTATGCATAAAGAACAGAGGCTCAGAGTACTCTAGAAAATGGATCTGGCCCACAAATCTCAAGTACTCAACCACTGAGTTCAATGATACTATCATTCAGATTAGCAGGGCAGATTATATGTCTCCACCATATTTTTGGTAAGACTGTTTTCTTCATGAAAAGAAAAATTACTCCAAAATTAATAGTATTTTACTTGAAAAATTTATCGCAATGTGCAATCACATACATGGCCTCAAAAGCCACTCCTAATATAATAGACTCGTGCTTTTCTTTGTGTTGGAATGTCTCTGTATTTTCATGGAAATAGTTAAGTTATAATTTGGCTACATTTTATCACATATGGTACACTAAAATAGTTAGGCAATATTAGCCACCTGTTTTGTATTATACTTGCATTACTTATTATACAAAGTATGTTGCATAGATCATACTTTGTTTTGACTATTGAAAAGCTATGCATACTATGTTTAGTGCCGTAACCTAGTAATTCCATAAGAGTCCCAGAGTTCCCTTGGGAATTCTTTTAATTGACAAGACATCCCCAAACTGCCAGAATCTACATTTGAATATCCATGATTTTACTAAAAAATATGTCAAAACTGCCATAGCCAAGAAATTATCCCATTGGCTATTCATCAGAGTAGTCTCAGGAGATTAAGCATTTCTATTTTAGGGCTGGAACAATTTACTCTTTCAAAGAAGTACAAGGAAATCAAATAAGCTCAAAATTGCCTTTCAAATTACTGCTTTGAAAAAAGGTTACCTACAAACAAGGTGTTTATTAAGCAAGTAAATTCCTATGTAACATTTAAGTCCATTGCCAGATAATTACTGAAGTAGGTATTTCATAAGATTCCCTCAAGTTATAACGTGGTTTTTCAGCTAAACCAATGAAAACCTTCTATGCTCTGGCTCCGGGCACATCTCTTCGACTCCACCATTCTCGCTACATTAACATATGCCTCAGAGACCTGGGCCCTATGAAAGCAGGATGAGAATGCTATTCGGGTCTCCCAGAGAGGAATGGAAAGAACTATGCTTGGACTAACACCCCACACTCAAGTGAGAGAAGGAATCCAGAGTTACGACCTCTGTTGACAATTGAGAGTCAGGAGCGCTGTCTCATTTGCCAAGGCATCGAAAATCAGATGGTCTGGACATGTAATGCAACTTGGAGATTACAGCTGAACTAGAGCCATTACGGAATGGATCCTACAGGACATCAAATTATCACATGGCCGCCCACCTACATGATGGTCAGATTTCTTCATCAAGATCTTCATCAGTTCCTCATCAAGAACAAGCGGTTTGAGGCTCATCGTATTCCTGGAGCAAGCAGATGCCATTCGGCTACACTAGCATTTGACAAGGACAAATGGAAAAGTTACTGGTGTCCGTTCGAGCAAATCAACAAATAACAGGATGTCAAGTGATCAAGTGAAATAAACTTCCTATAAACTCCAGTTTTAGGTTCTAGAGAAAATAAATATTTAACAAATTATTGTAAATATATAATGCTGTTTTACTCTGTGTGAAGGATGAAACTACACAAGCCGAATAAGTTAAAGATTTGTTAAACAATATAAAATAAATGATTGAGGGCGATAAGGGGGTGGTTCTTAAGGGGTGGTTGGGATAATTAAAAGTAACAGTGGTGGATGGTACAATAGTTTTAGGATTGGTGCTGAATATTGAATGTCTTAACAAATCTTCATTAACAATTTTGTAAACCACAATGTTTATATCAAGTGTAAGGTAAAAATATTTTTTAAAAAATAGAGGCTAATCATGGTACCAATACCTCATCCAGTAACATTAGGAAATAACAATTGTCCATAGGAAGGGACAAAACAGGGCAGTTTAGAGTAACTCAGAACTGTGTTTTATGTGTCATAAATCTTAAGGATCGACAATTTGACTTTGTGCAAAAGTTCAGATGATCAGCGTATAGTCATCTATTGGTTCTAACACATTCAGTGAAAGGGGCAAGGCTTTTCTACAAAAAGCCAGAGAGGTGGCTTGGTGTTTCTATGAGAAAAATCTGGTCACGAAATGTTTGCTTCAATTTATGTTACCTTAACACTGTGTGTTCTAAAACAGCAAAGTATTCTGCCCTCACTAGGGCAAAGAGGGACTTTTTAGTCCTCCAGGGCCTAATCATTTCTAAGTAATGTTCCTAGCCTAATTGATCTGATCTTTTCTTGCAGATAATAATAACTTCAGAAAATCTGATCCATTCATTGCATGGGACCCATTTGGAGATTTCACCCCTTGCACAGACAGGGTCTACAGTCCCTTTGTCAGCATGAAGCAGCTCCAGAAGATGGACCTTCACCCATTTTCCCTTAAAAATATAAGGCGGTGAAATCTCTTGAAAGGAATATGATGTGGATAGATTGACAGGAAAGGGCGCCGTGGCAGTGAAGCAACCTAGTCTAGGAAGAGTGCTGCTTCTACGCAGACCACTCTGGGGTAGCAAGGAACCCATGGCGCAGTTAAGAAAAAGACTGAATGCAGAGAGGGTGATTTGAGTCTTGGTTTTGCGCAGTACCCCTGGCTAACTACAGTAGCCGGGCCCCTCATCATATTCTTATTGATTTTGACAATTGGGCCTTGCCTTCTTAATAGGCTACTTGCATTCATCAGAGACCGGGTGGGTGAAGTCAAGTTGTTAGTACTCAGGCAACAATATCAGGCCTACGGAGTGAAGGTCTCTAATGGTCTCTAGGATTAAAAGACCCTCCTAAAAGAAAAGGGGGAATGAAAGAAGGCAGAAACCCCCTTTCCCAATCAGGGCAGGCCTACTCATGGAAAGTTACCAATTTAGGACCTGAGTGTCCTTTCCATCTTGAAGTAACCTTTTTGTTATCTACAAAAGGCCCAGAACAAATTCCTGTTAGAGGTTATTAGACCCCCGCCCAGAATTTACTATCTGGCCTGAATTGCCTGGATTGCATTCCTGCACGTACACATAGCCGTTGCTGACCCATGATCCCACGGGTGTATCTAGCCGCACCAAATATAGAAAAAAGTATTAAGAATGATCTGATTGGTGGGGAATGGTTACTTGGTACAAAGTGATTGGCTGCCTGCACAGACCTTGATGTAATGTTTTAAATCTATTGGATGGTTATGCGCTGGGCTTTTCTGTAGCGCGGGAACTATCTCTTAAAAGATCCTCCCTGGAAGGGCTCCGGGCTCTTAGCCACTGACCACTTGGGGTCATATATGGGCCCGAGTATACTCGTTATTAATAAAACCCTTGCTTTTGCATAGGAAAAAAAATAGAGGCTAAAAAGGGATTTGCTAGAAAAAAATCTGGATGATTATTATAACAATATAATTGCCAAGGATTGGTGATAGGATGTAGGCAAATTGGGTAAAGAGTGACAGTTCTATGGTGTAAAATGAAATATTTTTGGATATGACCATAATGTAGCGTAGACAAGGGTTGAATTATACTGTACACTCTCAACCTGTTACAAACAATATTGCTTTCATAAAAATTAAAAAAAATAAAAAATATGTAACTTTATTTTTTATTTTTTATTTTTACAATTACAAAGATATACAATTAAAAAGTTCATATTTGGGTTTTGGTCATACAGTGTTCCAGCACCCATCCCTCCACCAGTGCCCATCTCCCACCACCAATGTCCCCGGTTCCCCCCCCCCTCCCCCAGCCCTCCTCCATGGCAGGTTCTTTATTTCTTTCCATTTCTCTCACTTTCTCTTTTCCTTCCCCTCCAGACTATGGATTACAGAACATACATTAAAGGGTTGTCATATGTATCCTTTTGCCTCTATTTAATGCTCAGTTCTAGGTTGGCATTAGTACCCTCGACAATTGTTAGCACACTGTTCCATTTTCTGTCTTACCTAGCCTCTGACTCCCACACGTTTGTGATAATTTCCACCTTTGACAAGACCTCCTGATCCTTGTTTCACTTGACCTTGGATATTGGTATCATAATATGTACATATATATTTATGATATGCAAATAAATGCAGTCATTCTGTATCTGTCTCTCTCCTTCTGGCTAATTTCGCTCAACATAATCTTCTCCATGTCCATCCATTTGTAGGCAAATTTTATAACTTCATTTTTCCTAACAGCTGCATAGTATTCCATTGTGTAGATGTACCAAAGCTTCTTTATCCAGTCATCGATTTTCGGGCACTCTGGTTGCTTCCAGATTCTGGCTATTGTGAATAATGCTGTTATGAACATAAAAGTAGGGATGGTGTTTCCACTGCGTATTTTTGGCTTCCCAGAGTAGATTCCCAGGAGTGGTATGGCTAGGTCAAATGGGAGTTCAATTTCTAGTCTTTGGAGGAATGTCCAAAAAATATGTAACTTTAAATGAACAATTAGTGCTACAGAAATATACAGAGAACACTACATAAGCACTGCTAAGCATGTTTTTGTTATTCAGTTGTAGACTATTAGGTGTCAAACTATTTGAGAAGGACCACATAATAATGCACTTCAAGGGCTCCTGTACAAAAACATTAATTTGAATAATACCTGGTAAATTAATAGAGTATGCAAAATGCTAAAACATTTTGTTCAATTCATAGTAATATGACAGCAGAAAGACAGTACAAGTAAGCTGCTTTTCATTTTATTTTAACAAAGATATAACAAACAGTAATGTTCTTAAAGAAAACATTTAAATGATGGCTTCTTTATTTCAGTTACATAAGCACTCTGAGTCACTTGTCACTGTCACTTGTCTTCCCGTTGTTCATCAATTTGCTTGAGCGGGCGCCAGTAAATTCTCTCTATTCGTTGGGAATGAGGTCCATTATTGTTGCTATATTTGGTATATCGAATACACCACAGGTAACTTGGCAGGCTCTGCATTGGCTCTGGGTTCATCCCAGGGGACACAGTCTTTTTCTGTGTCGACCATCAATCATACAAGGCCCACGGGGCAGAACCCTGGGTGTAGACAAGCCTGTCTCCTGGCTGCCACCTTCTGACACAGCCAGGCACTGCAGCCACAACTGCAACACATCAAGGGGCAGGAAGCACTCTGAGTAGCCCATACAAATCACTGTCACTGTCTTCCCGTTCATCATCGATTTGCTCGAGCGGGCACCACTAACATCTCAATATGACCTGTCTCATGCAAGCAGAGCCCAAGGGTACCTACTTGCTCCAGGAACATAAAGAGCCTCAAACCATTCCATCAGGTCATGGGAATGAGCTCTATAATTGTTACTCGTATTTGTCATATCAAATATGACACTGTAGCTTGCCAGGCTCTGCCGCACGGGTAGCATACTCTTGTAGTCATCTCAAAATCCAGCATTTATTGATGAACCGCGCTGCCGCATAGGGCCGTGGGAGCCCGGCTGTGATAGGCTGGTCTGCTGGGTGGAGTTCTGATGAGAGGGAAGTCCGAATGTGGAAAATGGAGGCCCTCATGGACTCGGGGGTCGTCCATACAAATATCAGAAATTAAACTATGACTTTAGATTTTGATGTTTAGGGTGTTGTTTGGTTGTTTAGTTTTGGGGACACACCCAGCTGTGCTCAGGGCTTACTCATAATTCTATCCTCAAGGATCACTCCTGGCAGTACTCTGGGGACCATGCATCATTGCAGGCATAATACCCAGATAGGCCATGAGTAAAGCAAGTACCTTAACTCCTGTGCTATTTCTCAGCCCCCAAGGTATTGTTATTTTGTGACAAGAATTTATTCTAAAACTATGAAAATGGTTGAAACAGCATTTAAAGCTTCAAAATTAATCTTGGAGTACAATAAGCATAACAGTGACATCTATGCATATTGTCCCCCAAGACCCACCAGGAGTGATCCCTGAGAATAGACAAAAGAGATAACCCTGAGAACAACCTGGTGTGTCCCAAAACACAAAACCAAAGGGAAAAAAGAATTTAAGTGGAGACATAAAGATTATGTCTGAAAATTTCCACTTCAATATGCATGACATAAATATATATGTATATATTATGATATCAATATCCAAGGTCAAGTGAAACATATATCAGGAGGTTTTGTCAAAGGAGGAAATTATCACAGACGCGTGTGAGTCAGAGGCTAGGTAAGACAGAAAATGGAACAGTGTGCTAACAATTTTCGAAAGTACTAATACCAACCTGGATTTGGCATATCGAACACGCATCGGACAGCTTGCTAGGCTATGCCATGCGGGCGCTATACTCTCATTACTTTGTGGGGCTCTCTCAGGGGGTGGGTAGAATATTTACGGTAATTTTGAGGTAAATCAAAACGGGGAAAAGCTGGTTTCTGCTCTGCCGGGTGTACCTGTGTCTTAGGCTCAAGCATTCCTGGGCTTGAAATACTCTCCCTCTGAAGGGCAGATCTCTGCGGGGTGGGTCCTTGTAGGCTGGGTTTCTGACAAGCCAGGCTGGAGACTGGATTAATCTGCTGGGTGGAGATCTTACCAGCTGCGGAGTGTGGATTGTGAAGATTGCTGCCAGCAAGGTGTGGGGGGTTTCTCTGGGCTCCTCAGAGGCTCCATCGGGATGGTGGACTCGGGTCAGAAGTTGCTCTCGTGGTCTCGATATGCCAAATCCAGTAACAGAAATGTTTCTTTTCCTGACCCCAAAAGAGCCCTTAATACAGCAGCAGTAAGAAAGGCAAACAAGCAGTGCCTGATAAAATTTCATGGCCATCCTAGGCTGCCAAAACGAAGAAGGACTAAAATGACTGTCTGTATTTTCAATGCACGTATGCTGGCATCAGAAGCATATATTGAGGATCTGATGCTGCAAGCGCAAAAGATCAAGTACAACATCATTGGTCTGACTGAGACGAGGAGGTGTCAGTTGCATTATGCTGTATTTGACACCGGAGAAGAATTGTTCCTTGGAACATGCGACGAAAGAGGCGTCGGTGGCGTTGGTGTCCTTGTCAACACGAACATGGCTGTCAACATTGATTCATTTGAATGCCTAACAAACCGAATACGACGATTACACTTGAAGAGATGTGGCCCACTGCCAGCAATTTCTATCTTCATTGTCTATGCACCAACATCCACATACAAAGAAGATGAAACTGAGAAATTCTACATGGAACTGGAGGAGTTCTATAAAAAGAAAAAAAAAAGATCACACCAACCTAGAACTGAACATTTAATACAGGCAAAAAGATACACATGACAACCCTTTAATGTATGTTCTGTAATCCACAATCTGGAAGGGAAGGAAAAGAGAAAGAGAGAGAAAGGGAAAGAAATAAAGAACCTGCCATGGAGGCGGGCTGGGGGGAGGAGTAGGGAACCGGGGACGTTGGTGGTGGGAGATGGGCACTGGTGGAGGGATGGGCGCTGGAACACTGTATGACCAAAACCCAAATATGAGGGGCTGGAGTGATAGCCCAGTGGGTAGGGCAAATGCTGGCCTGGTTTCGATCCCGGCATCCCATATGGTCCCCCGAGCACCTCCAGGAGTGATTCCTGAGTGCAGAGCCAGGAGAAACCCCTGAGCATTGCCAGGTGTGACCCAAAAAAGCAAAAAAAAAAAAAAAAAAAAAACCCAAATATGAACATCTTTGCAATTGTATATCTCACGGTGGTATAATAAAATACTTATTAAAAAATTCTACTTCAACTATCCACTCAGCTACCTTATCACTTGTTATCACTTGTCTTCCCATTGTTCATCGATTTGCTCGAGTGGGCATCAGTACCGTCTCATTTGTTGGGAATGAGGTCCATTATTGTTACTGTTTGGGGCATATTGAATACACCACAGGTAGCTTGCCAGGCTCTGCCGTGGTTCTGGGTTTATCCCAGGAGACACAGTCTTTTTCTATGTCAGACCACAAACATCCAGGGCCAATGGGGCAGAGCTCTGGGTGTAGACAAGCCTGTCTCCTGTCTGCTATATTTTTTCTTTATTTCTTTGATTTTATCATAATTCCCCACCGCCCCTCACACTCACACACACCTTTATTGAGATACTGTGGTTTAGTATTGCTTACCACAGATCATCCATAAAACTCCTTCCCAG
The DNA here is from genome assembly GCA_021461705.1 of Cryptotis parvus. Lineage (NCBI taxonomy): Eukaryota > Metazoa > Chordata > Mammalia > Eulipotyphla > Soricidae > Cryptotis > Cryptotis parvus. The sequence continues at coordinate 37,062 of JAJIBD010002113.1, read as the reverse complement.
GTAAGTTCAATTCTTAGACCAAATCTCCAGTTATATTTCCTTTTTTTCTTTATTTTCAATGAACTTAAGTCAAACATGTTTAAGATCCTGCTGGCAATCCTGTCTCATTTCCTCTCATGTCTCCAGGCTCACCATTTCCTATAATCCATCGCAACAGAAAAAAGTAACTGAAAGAAATTTTTCCGGTTTCTTTCACAGGTGGAGGTGGGAGCAGTGCCAAGTGACTCCTTATATCCATGCATTGAACTTAGCTCACATTCACCGTCTCCCAGGGAACATTGATTTCATCTGACCCTGCACGATGCTGTGGTAGTCATGATGTGGAACACACCCATGTGCTCACATGTATTTCTGTTTCATTTATGACTATGCGGATTTTTATGGTAAGCTCGATTCCACTTGTGAACTTTTAATTTTCCTTTCCATACCTCATATATCTCCAGTATGAGTCTGTCACAGAATATCTGATATGGATACATAAAATATTAGGAACATACTCATTAGAAGTAATCATGACCACTGCATATGTTTATGTACAGCTGTTGTTTCTTTAAAGGAAAAGAGAATCAAAGTTAAAGTGATCAAAAATCTCTTCTGATAATTCATACCAAGTAGTATGGTTGGTGAAGAACTTGAGTTTTTAAAAGAAGTCTCTTTTCTTTTTGGTCACTTGATCACTTGACATCCGTTATTCATCAATTTGCTTGAACAGGTGCCAGTAACGCTTCCATTTGACCATATCACGTGCCAGTGTAGCCCAATGCCATCTGCTTGCTTCAAGAGTATGGAGAGCCTCACACCGTTTGTTCAGAGTCTTGACAAAGAAGTCTGACCATCTTGTAGTTGGTCTACAGGACTAGTTCATCTTGACAAAATTGGTCGACAAGTTGTAGACAAAGTTGGTCTATAAGGCTAGTTCATCTTGACAAAGAAGTCTGACCATCTTTTTTTTATATTTTATTTTTGCTCATGGACTACCTCTAGTTCTGTGTTCAGGGGTTGTTCCCAGATTGTTTAGAGAACCCAAACCAAATGTTTTCTTTTTCTTTCCTTCTTCCTTTGCTCCTCTCTAATTCTTTCCTTCTTTCAGCAATCAAACACAGCATCATTCACATTCAATCAGTGCTCTACCAATGAGCCATAATCTTGGTGAAGCACTTTCTCTAATTCACACAAAGAAATCATTTGCTTACCTAGATGCATGTCTATAGAATTGTCTCTCATAAGAGGGGCGTATATTAGTAGTTTATATAAAGGTAGCTTATGAACATAATGGCATGTTTATTTTACTTATTTAAGTAAGTTTGAGGGTTTCTGGAAGACATTAACCATGGCCTCCAAAAATATCTGGAATTTAAACATTAAGGGAAAATTAAAACTAAGAAAATCACTAGGAAAAACCATTCAAATGAAAAGGCAGATGCAAACCCATAGAGAAGGAAATAACAAAAATAATAAACAAGGAAGCAAATGATAAATGATAGTGCTATGTGTTAAAAAACAATGCATAAATTTCAACAATCTAAATCCACCCATCAAATTACAGTGAATAAATTTGTTTAAATAAGCAGAGTTCATCCATTTTATGCATACAAAAAGATCCATAACAAATATAAGAACAAGTAGAGATTCATATTTAAAAAACTAGAATAATATATGTCAGTACAATAATAGCAAATAATTAGTCACAGAATTTAGTACAATTCAATAAAATGTTCTATTTGAAGCTGGACTTTCTAAAGAAAAGTCTGAGATAACGGTTGATGTTACAAAATGATCAAGAACACTATAGCTCTAGAATATATATTTGGAGACCAGAGAGACAGTATAGGGGTTAAGGCATATGCCTTGCATGCAGCTGACCCTGGCAACCATCACCACGTGTTTACCCCCAAACATGCCAGGCACCACCTGGAGGATCCTGTGCACTGTTGTGCGACTCTGGAAGTTTCCAAGCAACCATGCTGGAGAGAGTAGTTCAGGTGATAATACTCAGGATGATGGGGCTCAGACAACATTTCAATCTCACTGCCTCGTAGTCTGAGCCCAGATTGCCAAGAATTTCCAGCAAGGAATTCACGCCTCTTGAAAGCATCCACTCAAGATATACAATTGTCATTAATAAACATGCAACACAAATGCACTTAAACACACCTAAATACATGAAACAATTATAAACAGATCTAAAGTGAGACCATTGTTAGCAGGACCGTATTAAGATATATTAACATATCAATGGATAAATGGAAATATAACTAGAAAAATGTACATGAAACAATAACCACATAGACATAACAGGCTTTCAACCCTGAAAAAAGAATGACTGAACATTACTTTAGTTACACATGGAACATTCTCAAAGGTAAATCCTATTCTGGGCCCAAAACAAGTCTAAATAAATATGTGATTTTGATAATTAACTCTGGGAATGTAGGTCAACAGTCCTTGGTTTTGATCCATAAAACTAAAAATATAAAAGTTCATATCTAAACAAAATATTTAAGACAAATAAACATCATCTTCTAGCCACAATGATATAAAGAAAGAAATCAACTGCAAAAGAAAAACAAGAAAAATCTCAAACATGAGGAAATCAAGAAATTCTAAAATTATCTTGTATAGGAAATTTTCTATGTGCTAAAATAAAAAGATCATGAAAATGATCGCTCTGTTTTTAGTTTTCAAGAGAGGAAGGCATTTTGACTGGGTTGGAGAAATAAAGGAACATCTACAGTAACTGGCAGCTTTTTAAATTTTTTATCTGTGTAATTACTAAAATTGTGTCTAATATAAAATTACTGATCATTTATTTATTGTGTGTGTTTCTATGCAGTTGTGTTTCAACTTATAACAGAGATGCTAGAATTAAAAAAGCAATGCTAAACAATTCTTGAGACTCTGTTAAGGATAAGCAATGGTATAAATAATAAGTTATAAAGGTGACTAAAATATTCATTTTGATATAAAACACTAGAAATGATATAAAACACTAGAAAAACGAAGCAAATGTTTGTCTTGATTTTTGTAATCAATTTACATTATAGATAAATATATAGTTGTTGCCAAAATATGAGAAAGAAAAGAAAGAGAGAAAGAAAAGTAAGAAAAAGAGAGAAAGAGAGACAGAAAGAGAGAGAAATCTAGTCAATGCCAAAAATAAATACAGTCTTACCAAAGCACAGAATCTAGGATTCAGGAATACAATCATAGCACTTGCTGGGTAAGAAAACATCTAAGAATGGCATAAATTACCCACCTGAATCACTAGAATCACTTGAATCTCGTTCACTTGATCACTTGAATCCCGTTATTCATCAATTTGCTCAACGGGGCGCCAGTAACATTTCCATTGGACCCTATCAGTAACAGAAATGTTTATATAGGCGCCCACATGGCAGAGCCTGGCAAGCTGTCCTATGCGTGTTCGATATGCCAAATCCAGTAACAGAAATGTTGAATCTCGTTATTCATTGATTTGCTCCAGCGGGCGCTAGTTACATTTCCATTGGACCCTATCACGTGCCAATGTAGTCCAATGGCATCTGGTTGATTCAGGAATATGAAGAGCCTCAAACCATTGCTTCAGAGTCTTGACAAGGATGTCTGACCATCTTGTAGGTGGGCGACCACGTGATCTTTGACATCCCGTGGGATACAGTCGGTAATGGCTCTAGTCCAGCAGTTGTCTCCAAATCGCATTACATGTCCAGCCCATCTGATTTTCAATGCCTTGGCAAACGAGGAGGCGTCCCTGATTCTGGAATAGCGATGGAGATCAGAACTCCAAATTCCTTCTCTCACTTGAGTGAGGCATGATATTCCAAGCATAGCTCTTTCGATTCCTCTCTGGGAGACCTGAATAGCATTCTCATTCTGCTTTCGTAGGGCCCAGGTCTCTGAGGCGTATGTTAATGCAGGGAGAACGGTGGAGTCAAAGAGATGTGTCCAGAGCCAGAAGTTCTTTGTCTTTTTTAGCTATTTCTTCGATTCCTTTGAAGGTACTCCATGCCGTTCCCTTCCTCCTACAAAGCTCAGGTTTTAGGTCATTCATCATGTTGACTTCTGGACCTAGGTACACATAACTGCTGCATTCAGAGATGTTTGTTCCATTGAGAGTGAAAGGGACCTCTGGAACTAGCTCATTTTTCATGTACATAGTTTTCTTTAGATTGAGCTGTAGACCTATCTATCCACGTTCTTGGTCAAAGTCAGCCAGCATTTGTGCCGCTTGGCTAATGTTTGGTGTTATTAGAAAGATGTCATCAGTGAAGCGGAGATGGTGTAGTTGCCAACCATCTATTTTCACTCCCATTCCTTCCCATTCTAATTGTCACATGATGTTCTCGAGGGTGGCACTGAAAAGTTTTGGTGAAATGGTATCACCCTATCGAACCCCTCTTTTGACATCAATGATCACTTCTTTATAGAATGCTGAGATCCTGGTGGTGAATCCTTAATACAGCTCACGAAGGATCTTGATGTATTGGGTTTGAACACCCTGTTTGGTTAGGGCTTCAATGACTGCTTCAGTCTCCACAGAATCAAAGGCTTTCTGTAAATCAATGAACGTGAGACAGAGCGGCATCATGTACTCCCTACAAACCTCAATGAACTTGGTTACTGTGTGGATATGGTTGATAGTGCTGAATCCTTTCCTGGAAGCCAGCTTGCTCGCATGGTTGTGTTTCATCTAGTGTTCTGCCAATCCTGTTCCAGATGACTTGTGTAAACAGCCTGTAGATGACGGACAACAGGCAGATGGGAACTCTTTGGCACCATTACAGCAACATGGGAAGATACCACCATTGACAACATCGATGAAGAATACAACCAACTGGTTCAGCACCTCCATGATTGTGCAAAGAATGCAGAAGGAGAGAAAGACACAAAAGGACGCCTGTCTTCAGAAACTCTCGAGCTCATTCGCCAACGTGGCAAGGCGCGAGCCTCAGGAGACCAAATGCTAACATCTAAGCTTGCTAAATAGTGCAGAGAAGCGATAAAAGACCTCAAAGACAGAAGAGCAGAAATACTGGAAGATGCAGCAGAAGCCGGGAAAAGCATTCGCAATGCCCGCCTGTCCGCCAACTATAAGACCAAGATGACTGCCCTCCAATGCCCTGATGGATCTATCACATCTTCCAGAAAGGCAATGGAGAAGATTATCCATGACTTCTACTCAGATCTCTTTGATAGCCACATCCACCTGCCCACATACCAAATTCCACAGGATAGATATGTCATTCCCAACGTTCTCCCTTCTGAAATCCGACATACCATCTCATCGGTAAAGAAGGGAACAGCACCAGGCCCAGACAAATTCAGACCTGAGCACCTGAAGAATCTGCCATCCGTCGGTACTCATCAATACACTAGCTCAGCTCTTCACATGCTACCTGTCTGAATGCAAGGTGCCCTCCCAATGGAAAACCAGCAGGACAGTTCTACTGTTCAAGAAGGGAGACATTCACGACATCGGCAACTATCGCCCCATCTGCCTGTTGTCCGTCATCTACAGCTGTTTATAAATTACCCTGTTAAGTATATCAAGGATATTGAAAAGTCATGTAGAAACTCATAATTCAAGTGCAGAAAATGAAATAAGGCATATTTATTCCAAATAAGGATACTATTATATATTTTAGAAAAAAAATCTATATGTGAGTTTTATATTTCTTTACATCTTGGTACAAAGTTGCATAGTTATCGTTCAGTTTAATATTATACATACAATTGTGCGTGACCAAAGAGCCACCCAAAAGCTAATAGCAGTCAGATTAGCTCTTTCAATCCCAGAAATGATTACATCATGAGCATTTCAGAGGAGTCTGTGAGCATCCATTTTCTGAAAATTTTAGACAAGAGACTAAGTAATTAGCAAGATAATATACCTTTTAAACTTTGTGCAATAAAATAAAGTTGTCACACAACAGTAACCTATTTTTCAAGTTAATAATTATTTTTATTTATTTCACAATGCTAATTAGTTTTATTTCAGGTAATATAAAAAGAGAGAGACTGAGGGATGCTTTCAAGGAGAGTATGACTTCTCTAGAGGGGTGAGAGCCTTGAATCAATAATGATATTTTTATTGTCATAATATTCCAAAGTGTACTGTAAGCATTTATTTATTGAAAATAATAGGATACCAACATCTGTCAAACAGCTCTTCTCAAATAAATAATTTGAATATTCTGTCAAATATAAGTAAATGTAAATAAGATAAATATTGGCCATTTTATGATCAAGCCTGCAATACTTATCAAATTAAACATATTACATTTCAATTGCAGAACAATGACACATAGCAATTCAATTGTTCCCAGAGTTATTTGCATAATATAGAACATAGTATGAACTATCAAAACATAAATAAAATATATTTTCAGTAAAAATAAAATTTATGGAAGTGATTATTAAAGACATTTTCAAATGCTTATATTGCTTGAGAATGACTAATTCTATATTTTATCTATCAAGGCATGGATAAAAATAGATGCAGAGAAAAATAAATTATAGTACTTATGTCATAACCCACCAATTTTTTTAATGGAAGAAAGAACATCACTAACAAACTCTGATCTCATTTCTGAGGGATCTTATAATAAATATATATCCTTAATGGCATTAACAACATGCAGTCATCATTTAAAAATACTTCCTAGAATGAATCATAGGAATCTACTTAAAGATTACCTTATCCTTTTAGTTACTTGGCATCAATAAAAGATGCCAAAAAAAAAAAAAAAAGTTGAAGAATAAATCTTTAAATTAAAAATGGAAAATAATTTTTGTTCTACTGGGTTTAGATCCAACATGATCAATGAGAGCGATGAATTCATCCTGTCTTTGAAAGGAAAAGTTAAGTTGAGACATAATCTAATTATAACATTGAAATAATTATTTCTGGACAACTGCTATTTTAACAGAATAGTATTTTCTTTTTAAGAAATGGAAAATTTTTAATTTGCAAAAAAAAAACATTCAACAGTATCATGAAAGAAATATGAGACAAAAACAATCTGCTATATCTAATATCATTTTTAATTTATGCAGAATTTTTTTCTCTTTAAACATTTACTAAACAGAGCTGTTGTGTTTAGAATTGATTTTGCTGCCTCAGCCACATTAGGCTAAGATACGTTTTGGCTTTCATCTGAATGAACAATTTCCTAGTTAGACACACTGGATTTGGAGTTGGGTCAATAAAAAGCTTTACTGTGTCCTTTCTCTTTCCTCTTAGAGCTCACAAAAAGAGACCTAAATTCCATTCATCTTTTCACTTGGGCAGTGGAATATTTAGCAATGCAATTATGGTTTGAATAAAGAAACATCACAAGAAATTGGCAGAGAAACAAGTAGGAATTCTCTATGTCCCATACATGCACCCCCTAAAGAACAGTTACCTCTAGGTACGCATGTAAATTCGTCTAGCTTTAGCTTTTTGTCATTGTTATGCTTTGGGGGCATAAATCCTTATCAAAGGTTTAGTGTAATCCCAGTGAATCTCATATGGCTAACTCAAGATATTTGCAAGGAAGTCAATTTGGGTCTGGCTTTTAAATTTAAAAGATTTTGAAACAAGTTCATCAAGGAGTCCTTTTACATCTTAAAATAGTGTCATTTAATGTGATCAACTATTAAAAAGTCAAAAGGTTTTAGTGTTCGTGAACACCTATACAATTATATGCAATAACTTTTGAAATAGTGTTCATAAACATCTATAAAAAATAATTTGAAATTATATAACACATGTGAGAAATATGCTCTATATCATCAACTTTAAGATATATAAAATACCATTTGTTTTAATACATTTGAACTGACAATGTCCACTCCTAAAATATTAGCAGTAGATGAAGGTCATGCTTTTTTAAATAAATGAAATATAATTATTAAAAGACTGTAGCATCAAGGAGATAACTCCACCATTTTAATATCAAGTAATGTTTCTCTCCCCTTCACTATAAAGATCATATCAGCTCATTCCTGAGGTTGGAAAGGTTTATTGGTTCATAAATTTCTTGAATCTTATTAAATGTTTTCTCTGCACAACACATGAATAAAATATGAATTTATATTTCTATTCTCATGTTTTCCCTATTCATACCTTATGAAAATCCTACATAATATTCAGTAAGGGGAAAATAAAAAAGCTAGAAGAATAGCAGAGAAATTTGAAATAAATACAAATATTTAATTCATCAGTGAAATTTATTTTACAGGGGCATTTAATGAACAGCATGCAGAAGACATGCTCAGGAATCAACATCAGAAGCAAAATCTAAATGAATTCATTTATTCAATTAATGCTATTCTAGACCTACTCTCCTGCCCCTCAAGGTGTTGCAAGTGTGGCTGCGGTGCCTAGCTGCATTGACAGGTGGCAGACAGGAGACAGGCTTGTCTACACCCAGGGCTCTGTCCCGTGGGCCCTGGATAGTTGACGGTCTGACATAGTAAAAGACTAGACCCGCTGGGATGAACCCAGAGCCACGGCACAGCCTGGCAAGCTACCCAGGGCGCGTTCGATATGCCAAAAACAGTAACAATAATGGACCTCATTCCCAATGAATGGAAACTTTACTGGTGCCCGCTTGAGCAAATCAATAAACAATGGGAAGACAAGTTACAGGTGAAAAGACCTACTCTAAATAAAGCACCTTTCATATTCATAGATATTGACTTTTAACTATTTACTAGTAGTTTGAAAAAGTATGCCATGGTGGAAATTTTATTATTTGTGCCATAGTAGCCTACTTTCCTAGAATGAGACTGTTTCCAAGAAAGACTATTAAAACTACAGGTTAAAATATGAAATTTGTGGCTAAAATATAAATCTATTCACTTACAGTATACTCTGTTGCTACAAAATTACTACCAAAAGAAAATTTGAATGAATAATCCTAAAATTTAGCATGATTCACCAGAGAGATAACATAGCATGTAATAGCTTACCTTGAAAGTGACCAACTCAGTTTAATTCCTGGAACCACACATATGTCCTCCTAGTACCAGCAGGAGTAATCCTTGAAGGCAGAGCCAGGAGTAAGCCCTGAATTTCACTGGGTGTAAACAAACAAAAAATGTCCAAAAGCTAATAAAAAATTAGCATGTCATATACAGATCAATTTCTATCAATTCCTCATTTTACAAATATGCAGAAATCATATTAATGATTGTGCCACTGCAAAAGCATAATTAGTATGACAATGAGTATGAAAAAATAAATGGTTTCTGTAAGAACTGAAAAGTCATATATAAGTTTTGGGAATTATCTCATAAACAATTACATACATAGCTAGGAAGACATTTGTGATAAAGACCTCTTGTTTAACCTTCCAAAATGATTTCATCTGAATTTAAAATGAGAAGTGAAAGGGAAACATTTTTATACATTCAAGATTAACTCAGAAGCATACAGAGGTTAGAGAAAAGATGGATTTTTTTCTTAAAATGTAAATGACAATCAGAGTCACTAGTAGTATCACAACTAATAAGGAAAGTGCAAAAACAATCTCCCATGCTGTTAGCAGCACACAGCTATTCTAGGTAGTAAAATGTCAAGATGATGGAAATATAGCCATCGTCTCATATGCAGTAAGTTATTAAACACCTTCCATATGTAGACTAAAATATGAAGTTTTAAATTACAGAGTTATTTCTAAAATATGGATCCATATTGATACAGCCATCAACCAGGTGGCTAGGACTGTGATATAGAAAGAATTACAATGTCAAGTGCTAAGAACCTGCTGCATTAATGCATAAGAGATCTGAAATCATTTTCCACAGTGGAGTGGTGGTCCATAAGCCAAACAGTTTTAATTCAAGCCTGTGCATTTCTTACTGCTAACTGTTGAAAGACAAATGGGAGGGAAGCCAAGGGACATTTCACAAAGAGAAAATGACTTTCATGGTACAGACATATTTGCAACTGGCAGAATATTAAGACCTGAGAGTTACAGTGCAGTGATTACAGATAATAAAACTGCATTATAAATATGAAGGATGCTAAAATATTAAACCCTAATTACTCCTACCACTTCAGTAATGATAATTATGTATTATGCAATAGATGTGTTAGTTCTTGGTATAAAAATAATCATATTGCAATATAAATGTGTCCACTCAATATGATGCTCTTCTTTAGCCTTCCCAGTGCAATGTGTAGATTATATCTATGTTTAAAAAATGTTAAAATTATACAGATGTCATTCAAATAATAAGGATTACTGAGCCTATGAACAGTAATTTCTGAGAGCTCTGTGTGTGGTAGAAACTCTTCTGGTACTAATAGATTTATGAAGACAAAGGAAAATGTATTTTTATTCTTCAAGTAGCTCATTTGTGTAACAGGAGAAAATCTATTACTAAAAATATTACCTTTAGTAATAAACCTTACTGAATAAAACTCACTGAATAAAATATGGGCCAAAATAAAAATGTCCATTCCTGCTTGGATGGAAATATTTTTTTAATTTTTTTATTATACCACCGTGAAACACATTTACAAAGGTGTTCATAATTGGTTCTTGGTAATACAGTATTCCAGACCCATCCCTCCAAGTGCTCTTGCCCCCACCTTCTTGCATCTTTCTTTTCACATGTGGCTGGGAATTTGAGTATCTTATTCATTCTGTTCCTGCTATCTCACATGATGACTCCATGTCCATCATTGCGGTTTTCATTCATCCTTTGACGGCATGTATCCATGTGTAGATGCCCGTTCTTGCAGTCCCTGTCGGGCTGGTTGTTCAGATCTAGCTTAGTGAATAGGGAGATGAACAAAGAAGTCAGATATTGTTCTGCTATGTGTTTCGGTCTCTAGGGTATATTCCAGGAGTGCTATTGCTGGATCAATGGGGCTCTTCTAGCTTCGGGGAATGCCATATTGTTTTCCAAAGGGCGGCCCGGATGAGAGTGAAGGGGAATATTTGTCTGAGTATCACTGTATCACTGTCTTCCCGCTTCATCTTCTATTTGCTCGAAGCGGGCACCAGTAACATCTCCATATGACCTGTCTCATGCAAGTAGAGCCCAAGGGAACCTGCTTGCTCCAGGAACATAAAGAGCTTCAAACCATTTCATCAGATCATGGGAATGAGGTCTATAATTGTTACTGGTATCTGGCATATCAAATACGACACGGGTAGCTTGCCGGGCTCTGCAGTGCAGGTAGCATACTCTTGTAGTCATCTCAAAATCCAGCATTTATTGATGAACCGCGAGGCCACAAGTGGCCACAGGGGCCGGGCTGTGATAAGCTGGTCTGCTGGGTGGAGTTCTGATGAGGGGGAAGTCTGGATGTGGAAAATGGAGGTACTCATGGAGTGGGGATTGTCTGGCTTGTTGTGAGGCTCTGCTGGGGTGGCGGGCCAGGGCTAGAACCTGCCATCCCTCCCGGGCACCTCATGAGTGGCTGGGCACAGTGAGAGCCAGTAGCAGCTCTGCCCCATGTCTCTCTCTGGATCAGCATACCTTGTCTTACTGTTGTCTGAGTAATATTTGTAAAAGCACAAACACATGAATCTTCTAAAAGCATTAGGTAGAAATTAGATATTTTTACGTGAGTGGAATAGAGGGCACACATAGAGCTATCAGGCAGATTTGTGAAGGGCCTTTCCTGTCATATTCAATATACCAATTTTCTTGGGACATTTATTTGTATACTATGTATCCTGCCTCTTGAGGTGATGCAGGTGTGGCTGCAGTGCCTGGCTGCGTCAGCAGGTGGCAGACAGGAGGCAGACTTGTCTACACCCAGGGCTCTGCCCCGTGGACCCTGAATGGTTGATGGTCTGACATAGAAAAAAGACTGAGCCACCTGGGATGAACCCAGAGCCACTGCAGACCTGGCAAGCTACACGTGGTGCATTCGATATGCCAAAAAAACAGTAACAGTAATGGACTTCATTCCTAATGAATGGAGACGTTACAAGGGGAAAAACAAGTGATAAGTGACAAGTGATCTGTATACTATGTGTATGAAGCATAGAATTTAAGATTAAAAAGTTGTATGAAAAGCTTTGAGGAGTGTTAAATATTAAAATTAATATTTCAGATATTAGTTGGAGAATCTATTGAAAAATTCTGAGCCAGAGTTTTTGGAAAATACTGCTTTAAGAAAATTGAGTTGAGGTAGGGGAACGACTTTAGGGGACATTAGTGCTGGAAAGGGCACACTGGTGGAGAGATGGGTGCTGGAATACTATATGATTGAACCCCAATAATGAACTTCTTTGTATCTCAAGGTGGTATCACTGTATCACTGTCACTGTCTTCCCATTCATCGTTGATTTGCTCGAGCGGGCACCAGTAACATCTCCCTATGTCCTGTCTTATGCAAGTAGAGCCCAAGGGCACCTGCTTGCTCCAGGAACATAAAGAGCCTCAAACCATTCCATTAGGTAATGGGAATGAGGTCTATAATTGTTACTGGTATTTGGCATATCAAATATAACACGGGTAGCTTGCCAGGCTCTGCTGTGTGGGTAGCATACTCTTGTAGTCATCTCAAAATCCAGCATTTATTGATGAACCCATGCGGCAGCTTGTGCACGCGCGAGCCGCAAGGTGGTATAATAAAATTTAAAACAATTGAGTTGGGGGCCGGAGAGAAAGAACAGCACATAAAGCATTTGCATAGCAAATGGAAGACTCAGGTTCAATTTCTGTATCCCCATAATGTCCCCAGATTCCTCCAGGAATAATCCTTGAATACAGAGCCAGAAATTAGCGCTGAGCATGGCCTGTCGTATCCAAAATCAAAAATTAAGGAAAGGAAAGAGAAAATTTAGTTGCTGGTGATCAGTATTATTTGGTAGAGGAAAATGGTTGTACCTCTAAGGCAAGAAGGCAAATTTTAAGAGTGATCAAAACTTAAAATGTAAGATGAAAGTGTGAAAGATAACTCCTAAATTTTGATCCCACATATGAACTGGAAGGAAAAAAATATTTCTTACCAGGTAAGGATAAAGTACTAATAGTAGAGAAGGGAAGATGATAAATACTTAGAATAAAACCCAGTTTCCACTGCACTTGAGAGACACTTCAAAGGTTTAAAAAAAAAATGGAGTAAAATTTTTGCTTCCAGTTGCAAAGTAATTTTTCTTTTATATCTACCACAAAATATTTTTATGCTTCTATGATTCCTCTAAGAATACTTGGGAAGTTCAGGTCTTCAGGCTGCTTTTATTTCCCCAATTTCCTACACTCAATCATAAAAAATTCTGGAAACTTGCACCTAGCAGCTGGTGTTGGTACCATTCCAGCTGCTCTTTCTCTTCTCAGTGCTTCAGGATGTGGTATTGGACAACAAATCAGTATAGGAAATAACTTTTACTTCCTGTGGTATTAGCTCAGGAAGTCAGACAGGAGCAGATGTTCCTAAAGGATTAAAAAAAAGACATTAGTGTGTGGGAGCATATTCCCTGGTATATTTCTATTTTCACTGACCTCTGTCATATATTTTGCCTAACCAGGACAGATTCACTGGCTCCACGCCCTTAAAAGAATAAGCTGATGAATCAGGAACTAGACCTTGAGCAAGGGCACTTTGATGAAAGGATGAATTCCAGCAAACATTGTCATTTTTCTTCCTATTGCATCCTTTTGTACTATCCTTAATTTGAAGCAGACGATTCTTTTTTTGTTCAGTAGAAAGTTCATTCTTGGACCTAATTATCACAAATTATCACAAAACAATTTAATATGGTTGTTAATAGTAAAAGACACGATATTTTTCATTTATATTATATCTAATTCACATCCTTTTTAGCTAAAAGGGCAGATAGAAAATTGCTTAATTTATTATCAGTTCAAATAGCATTTTCAAAGTGAAAGGGATTATATGAATCTTGGACCATCAAGTGTGGAGGTTCAAGACACATAAATGTGAGCCTTTGTTACCAATCTTACTGTAATGTATAAATAACAGCTTCATATAGGACATGGGATATGAAAAAATTGCTGTGTTCTTTTGAGGAAAAAATTTATTTGAATGTTATTCAAGTCCTTTGCTGGATTTTAGTGTTTTGCATTCCTCAAAGAAAGTAGTTTTCCCATTCTTTTTTCAATTATTTTCATGTGTGTGATCTGCTTACCTATTCTTTCACTTTTAGCCACCCATAAACTTGAAAACCTCATTTTAATATCTGCAGGCATTGACACCCAATTTTTCATTATTTTAAGCAATATGTACAATTTTAGGAAGCAGTTGGTTATTCTCTCTCTCTTTCTGTGTGTGTCTCTCTTTCACACACACAAACACACACACATTCAATCACTGAACTGGCACCATTCAGACTTACCAATAAAAACTAGAGTGCACTCTTAGTACAATAGTTAAGATATGGAATCAGCCTAGGTGTTCAATGACAGATGAATGGATTATGAAGATGTGGTATATATACACAATGGAATACCATGCACTGCAAGGAATGATGGAATGCAATTTTCTGCAGTCTGGTTGAAACTGGAAGATAGCATGTTGAGTGAAGCAGGCCAGAGGAAAAAGAATAAACACAGGAGAATCTCATTTATCTTTGTCATATAGAATAACTGAATAAGGGAATGATATAGTAAAGGGGTGATGCCTAGATTACCCTTTGACCCCAGAGAATATGAAGAAGAACATAAAAAGGAAAGAAATTGATGGTGAAAGAATATGAGAAAGGGAAGTAATGGGGAGTGAGGTTCAGGAACATAAGTATGCCAGTGATTTGGGAGGGTGGTATCTCTATAACACACACTTAACAATGCTGAAAACATGAGATCAAAACTACTACTAGCATCTGAACTGTGCCATTCAGGCTTTCTGAATGGGTGGAAATCAGGGAGTACTAGAGGTGGAAAATTGACACTGGTAGTGGGATCAATGTTGGAAAAGCATATGCCTAAGACTCATCTATCAATAACTTATAAATAATGGCTCTTAATGGTTAAATAAAAATAAATAAATTCCATTTGTAAAAGAAAACAACGTGCACATCTTTAGAATATGACTGTAATTTGAAGTAACCGGGGAAAATACACACAGATTTGGGAAGAAGGTGCAGGTGTTTCCATGCAAACAATGGGCTCAGGTCTAGCAATGATTCTTTTTCTTATCAGTGTTGAACTAAAATGATGCTGAACGAGGTAATGATATTAGTACAATGAAAAGTATTCCCAACTTCCAGTATACTATACTAGGGTAAATGTAGATGCCAATCATCATTCTTTTCTAGGTTTCATTTTTGTGTTTTCATTTTTTGTATTACATGAAGACTGCAGTTGAAGAAAAGGATCCAGTATAAACTAATGGCATAACTTTTGAGAAGTTATTTTGTTCTGTATCTACATCCTATCAACAGGGTTCAATAAATAGCTGTAGAAAATAAAGCCCAAATGGAGAGAAAATAAAAATGAGCTAGATAGAAATAGTGCTGGCTGCATTTCGGTTACTGGTTAGTGTCCTTCAAACCAATCTGCAATGACTTTCAGGACAGCTGCAAACTCTGGGCAGTCTTTAGTAATTTCCTTTTTACCTCAGTTTATTCAAGTTAAATATATGTCATTTGCAACCAAAATATCTTGACTAAAATATCACTGTGGTTTTGCACCATTATTCTCAGGACCCACAAAGTGCAGTAGGACAAAGGAAATGAGTAGAAGAAACAAACACTAATATTGGGATAATGTAATTAGGTGTACATAGCTCTTACACCTCTCTAGAACATATATCTAATTCACAAATATTAAAATAATAGCACATGGTGATGTTGGTTGAGGTAAAATATAAAACTCAAATATGAATTAAGTTATATATAAATATATAAGTAATATATATGAGTTATATATATAACTCAATTTCCATGAATTGATAAAAATTATTAATTTTTTAAAGACTCAATTGTTCAAAAACCAATTAAAAAACACATCTCTGGATGGAAAGTGGCATAATGAGCATTCTTTTTTTTTTTTAATATTTTATTATACCACCATGAGATATACAATTACATAGATGTTTATGTCCGGGTTTCGGTCATACATTGTTTCAGCACCCATCCCTACACCAGTGCCCATTTCCCCACCACCAATGTCCCCATTCTCTCACCTCTCCCCTAGCCTTCCTCTGTGGATAGTTCTTTATCTCTTCTCTCTCTTTCTCTCTCTCTTTTACTTTCTCTCTTTCTCTCTTCTTTCTCTTACATACTGTGGATTGCAATACATACATTTAGAGGTTATCATGTGTATCTTTTTGCCTGTATTCAATACTCAGTTCTAGGCTAGTATTATCACTTACAACAATTGCTAGCACACAGTTCCCTCTCTGTCCCACCCAACTTCCGACTCCCAGACTCTTGTGGTAGACTCCATTTTTGGAAAGTCCTCCTGAGCATTTTTTATTTTAAAGAGTCATCTGGGCCAGAGAGACAGCACAGAGGCTTGGGGGGCTTGCCTCGCTTGCTGCTGACTCTAATCAGTTTCCATATCTGCATGTGTCCATACACTCCAGCTCCTCCAGAGTGATACATGAGCACATGACTTGATTGTCATGGCTTTGTCAGCCATGCTGTTAACACTACTGTGTGCATGGCTTACTCCTGGGTCTTTGCTCAGGGAACACTCCTGACAGTGTTTGGGGGACCTCATGGGGTACTGGGGATCAAGCTTAGGTTAGCTGCATACAAGGTAAACACCCTACCCACTGTACTATCACCCCAGTCCCTGCTCCTGTGTTTAAGATAAAATACAATACTTATGTTAAAAATTGAAGCAAATTTAAGCAATTCTCAGAATGAGTATCACTTGTATCACTTGTCTTCCCATTGTTCATTGATTTGCTCGAGTGGGCACCAGTAACATCTCCATTTGTCCCTGTGCATGTTAGTATAGCCCAAGAGCCTCTGCTTGCTCCAGAATATGAAGAGCCTCAAACCATTCCTTCAGGTCATGGAAATGAGGCCTATCATTGTTACTGTTTTTGGCATATCAAATACAAAATCAAAGTATTTGATTGATTTGACTTGATATGCCAGCATAAGTATTAATAAATTAAATTTTCTACAATCCTAAAATCTATGGGAACTGTTGAAATAATAAAACAGAGATGAAACATTACATTTCATTTCTGTTGTAACCAAAAATGAAACCAAAAAATTACATTCATAATTTCTAAAACAAATAACTACTACCTAAATATTAAATTTTTCTATACTTGTTTTATCCTATAAGTCAAAATGTTAATAACTGAAATATCTATCTTTATTTCTATTACATGTAGCAGTCAATTTATGGCAACTATGGTAACTACAATACCTAAATAAATTTTTAGGATAATGATGAATTCTTATAAATGGTCTATCTTTTAGAATGAGTCTGTACACTCGTGCTGTGTGTATTTCAAAACTAAAAAGATAGATACTGATGAAGTCCCAAAAAAATGAAGAAAGGCAAACTATGATGAGTGAATTAATCCCAGGCACTATAACAAATAGGATTTTGGGGAGAGTTACTAGACATTGCAAGAAAGACATTGTTAAGCTGCTGTCAAATCATTAAGATCCCCATAGTCAGGCTCTTGGTTCCTCCTGTGATTGAATCCAACAGCACAAGACACCCAACAAAAGAGAGAATGCACCTTCAGGCCAGTGGGAGACTTAAGAACAGAGATTAAATGAAGCTCCTGATATGATAACATTAAAGATCTAAGATTCATTTTGACTCTTTTTCACTATCACTCACTGTATCACTGTCTTCCCATTGTTCATCGATTTGCTCGAGTGGGCACTAGTGACATCTCCATAAGTCCTGTCACAAGCAAGTGCAACCCAAGGGTATCTGCTTGCTCCAGGGACAGGAAGAGCCCCAAACCATTCTTCAGGTCATGGACCTGAGGTCCATAATTGTGACTAGTGTTTGGCATAACAAGTAAATAAAACAGGTAGCTTGCCAGGCTCTGCATGTAGGTGGTATAGTCTCAGTAGAAGACTCTCATCTCGAGCACTTACAGCTTCAGTTTATGGGTCATTTTTCTGGTGGTGGCTCACCTGCCCCACAGAGAAGCTTTTGTCTTTTCACTAAAAAAAAAGTTAACAGCAACCACCTAATTTTGCTGAACGACCCATGAGCCATAGAAAGCATGTGGTGAATAAATTGAGCGCCAGGTGAATGACACTGCCATGTCCTCTACCAAAGATTTCCATCAACCCCAGTGAGGCCAATTCTTGAGCTTTGTTTTATTTGTGCTCAAAAATTGGAATTGAAGACAATGTCATCACAGATACCTATTCCATATGACATGCTGTTTCTTAGATTTAAATGATTTTCTGATTCATAGGCTTCAATATAGAAGAGACTATATTTCTTTTTTTTTAAAGTATTTAATTATACCACCGTGAGATATACAAATAAAAAGATATAGATTCAATGCAGTCCCCATGAGGATACCGATGACATTCTTCAAAGAAATTGACCAAACGCTCCTGAAATTTGTATGGAACAATAAACCCCCCAAGGATAGCTAAAGCAATCCTCGGGAAAAAGAAGATGGGAGGCATCACCTTTCCCAACTTCAAACTGTACTACAAGGCAGTAGTAATTAAAACAGCATGGTATTGGAATAAAAACAGACCTGTGGACCTATGGAATAGAATTGAGTATCCTGACACCCAACCTCAAACAGAAGAGACTATATTTCACGTGTTGCTTTTTAAATGAGTCACGAGTGCTGAAGAGACTGAGAAGTGGCCCAGTTTAGAGAGTGACTGACTTTATTCTGGATTTCACCAATATTTTAAAATATTCCTTAGTGGGTGCCCACAAGCTGAGATGATTTGGAAATGCATAGGATGGCTTCTTCGTAGAAGGGGAAAGAGTAAGTCAGAGGTGACAAAGGAACTTATTGCAGTTGGACAGCCACAGGGACATGGAGGGGGAAGCTCCTAATTGTGCAAGCGCAGGTGCAGGAAAGAGGGAAGTTTTTCTGCACAAACACAAATTTTCTAGAACAGGACTGATGGAAGAGGAAAATCATAGTTGGCTCTAGACTGACTGCTGAGATGGCAAAAATGAGACTTCGCTTCCCTTAGGGACCACTTGGACTGCAGGACACCCTCCTGACAGAATCACATCTGGCTGAGACCTCAGGGACACCGAGGGCAGGCTCCTGACCCCACCTAAGATTGTCTTACCCCAGGCCTCTGACAGATGGCCTACCCAACTCCAGCCAAGACTGGAAAACAGTGCTGCTTAGTCTTGAACATTTGGAGAGGTTAAAAGGTCTGTCTTAAGATGATAGTTATTTCTTTTCATTGTCATGGTGCTGGGGTGAGTATACAGTACCAAGGCCCAAACTCAGGCCTCATGCATGTGCTCTCCCACCTTACACTATGCCCTCAAGCCTTATATTAAAAAATGTGAGTCGCTAGACTTTTACACGCTGGTCCTAGCTGATAATATCCCTAAGACTTGCTTCCCCTTATAAATAGATACCAGTGTTTTAATAAATATGGGAAATGGTAATGGCAGATTAAAACTCACCACTGAATATACACAAAGAGACTTAAGTGATAAACTCTAAATATCTGCAGGGCTGGCCACCAATGTGTCAAATAAGAGGGAGAGAGATGCAGAGACAGAGAGAGAGATAGAGAGAGAAAGAGAGGAAACTGGGGTACCTGCTATTAAGGCAGCCTGGGGGACGGGAGGGGAGGGGTACATTGGTGGTGGAAATGGGGCACTGGTAGAGGGATGGGTGCTGGAATACTGTATTGCCAAGAACCAATTATGAACACCTTTGTAATTGTATGTCTCACGGTGGTATAATAAAAAAAATTAAAAAAAAATACTTGCTTTCCTTGACGGGAGATATCCATCACATATTCTGTTATATCTGGTCTTTTAAACTTTTTCTTCTTTGAGTTAAATGTTTTGTAATGCTATTTACTTATATATTTTTTAATTTGGGTTTCCCCCAGCTGCGCTCAGGGCTTTGCTCTTTCCATCAGATTAGAATGAGGTCCCTGTGGCTCCAATGTGCTTCAAGCTAAAAGGACAAAAAAAATGCTCTTTATCCACGGAAATGATACAGTAATATGGAGAGGGAAAAAAGTTGAAGAATTCTCAAGAAAGAACCAGAGCAGTGCCAAGCTATGAAATCATGAAAGGACAGGGAGCCCAAAATTATACTAAGGCTAAAAAAGTAGAATATTTCACCAGGCTTGTGGTCTTCCAAATAAGGAGATAGAGCAAGAGAATTAGTGATGTCTAATGAAAATAGATATTTAGACGTTGATAACAAGGTCAGCGTGAAGTGGGGAGGCACAGTTCTTATAAACAGGAAAGAAAGAAAGAAAGAATATTGGCCTTTTGATGGTGAGGGTAATGTAGAAACATTGGACTCTTAAGTGGTGTTAGCTTTTATGTGTTTGAAACCACTATATCTCAATAAGTGTTTCTTTTAGAGTACTGTTTAGTTTGATATAATTTCCAATTCCAACTTTCTGTAGATGACATACTTCTGTTTAATTGTAGTTGCTTTGGGGATGGGAATGAAGGAGGAGTAGCTATGAGTCAGAACAGCACCTTTAATCTCCATGGTACAGGATTATTGGTTTGGTTCTAGTGAGAAATCTATTAGCCTCTGTCCAAAGTCTTTTTCAGGCTTTTTTTTTTATTATTTGAAAACCAGAAACAATAACTCTACAAACCTGTAAATTCTTTATAAGAAGACTTTTTTTTTGTGGGGGCTGATATCCAGTGTTACAACATCCGGTTGTGCTAAAGACATACTCCTGGTTCTGTGCTTAGGAATCACTCCTGTCAGTGTTTTGGGGCCCCTAAGTGATGTCAATAAGTCAAACCCACACTGGCTAAGTACAAGGCAAAAAGCTTTAACCTCTAAATCATCTTTCTAGTCCTAGATTCTGTTCTTTAGATCATTGCTAGCACCTCTGCTTAAACTCACTTTAATTACAATCTTCAATTACAAATATTATTATTTTTAATGTTCTGTTTTATTGTGGTACAAACATATAAAATTGCATTTAACGTGTACATCATGGTTATTTGGCATATGTACACTTTGTTAATTAACATATCTATTGACACACACATTTATCCTTTCTGAATGGTTGAAACACTGACATTTTACTCTTAGCAAATTTCAGATACGCAGTACAATGTTATCAACAACTGGCACCATCTTTTACATAGAGAACCTCCTATAATGCCCTTTATACTTACTTTTTGCCCCTTTTTTAGAAAACTGTTACCTTCGGTACTGAGTTTGGTTCCATCCTTTGTAGTACAACATTATAATTGTTTTTATGATTTTTATGTCCTTAGAGCAAATCTGTACAGCACATAATCTTTTTCATGTGGTGCAGATTCTTTATCTGCTCTTTTTCATATTAAGAAGTAAATGATAGAAAATTGCTTTAATAACCAAAGACTAAATAATTGTTTCTAATTTTTCTTTCATTTTCAGTTGTGCTATAGACTACTAATCTAATTTGATTTTTTATTATTTCAATGTTTCTAGGCATTTATGTTGAGACAAGGGGAGGGAATCTGGGTACACTGGTGTTGGGAAAGGTGCACTGGTGGAGGAATGGGTGCTGGAACACTGTGTGACTGAAACCCAGGAAGAGCTTTGTAATTATATCTCTCATGGTGGTATAATAAATTGTTTTTAATGCTGTAGTCATTCCCTTTTCCTAAATGGACCATAGACACTGCTTCATTTTAGTTTGTAAACACTAATGAAAAGTGCTGGGTTTAATAACAAAGCACCTCTGGTTGGCCAGAACTGCAATTATTTCTTCATCGTAGAGGCCTGAAAACATCATGATGCTATTATTCAATCTATGCCTATATACTTCGTATTCTTTATGTATCATTTTCTACTTAATTGTTCATGTAATTCATTATTCTTAGTTTACATATTCATACAGTTTTTCTTTCACAGAACTAGTTGCTACATCTCTGAATTCTATTTCAAAACATTAGTAATGTATCCAACAGTTATGGATTTTTCATTCATTTCATTTTTTCTACTATTTCCTTCTGTATTTAGAATCCTTTTTTATCTGCTTCTATTTTCTTAATGTTTCATCTCTTGTATATTTCTTATTGGAATTCATTTAAGTAACTTATTTATTTGAATTTTTTAGAGCACATGAAAAGAATATTTTGTCCAACTTTTTAGTTCCTACTATCACCCACTTATTTGGTGCAATTTTCTACTTCCCCTACTGAACATTTTTTTAGATTAAATATCCAGAGCCAGAGGATAGCAGCAGAGTTAAGGTGCTTGCCTTTGAAGTTGCAATCCTGGAGATACATATTCCTCTGAGCACCTCCTGAAACAATCCCCTAGTACAGAACTAAAATTAATCCTCATGTATAATTGGATATCAACTAAGGTCCCTCACCCAAAAAATATTAAACATCAATACACAGTTTGTTAGATTCATTCCCTTTATAGTTCATCATTAAATAATCATGAATCTTGTTAAAGCTCTTTGTATAAGAGTAGTATGCTGCACTCTGTCCAAATTCTTATTTTTCAATTTGCAAGATGGCTTAATTATTTGCTTAAAAATTAATCCAAACATAGTGACAATTTTAAATATCATTTTGTTTTTAAATTACTTAGGGAAAAATAGACATTGAGGGAAGGAAACACTGTTGAGATATTTCCTTTTGCTACTATGATTTGGTATAGAACATATAATTGTTATGTTATCCTTAAGCATTTTTACCTAAGTGACACTAATATCCTCTACTTCTACTCAAAATTCTCGAAGTCATTATCAATTTGGTGACTTTCCTGATTCTAAACCTAAGTGGAGTTCTCTGTAAATCTAAACTTTATTGAGAGGAGAGGGGATTATATATATGTCCTAATGTTTCATCTTTTTTCATCTCTAGAACTGCAAACAGAAACCAGTAAATATAGAAGTTCTTGAACTTTAGGGAGAAAAAATGGGTTTTCACACAGTAACATGTTTGTAGATTCAGCTACCATATTATTTAAATATGAACGACTTCTTATAAAGCTTCGGGAAACTAAGTAATAATTTCCAGGACACTAGAAATGTGAATCTACTGATATTTCTGTACCACACAGCTCAGAAGATTGATCTACAAATTGAATGTTCGGAAGGAAAAAACTAAACTAGAGATTATTTTATTATTTTATTAAGCATTATATTACTATGCTTCCATTTCTGAAGAGAAACTTGAAGATTCTTTTGAAGGAGGTATGATCTCATATATCTGAAAAATAAATCTTTACATTCAAAAATGCATGGCAAACTTACCTGAATTTCACTATCTTAGGTATTATCCTTCTGTGAAGTTAAATGTAAACTAACAATTAACTACCATTTTACAATCATATATCATGGAACAATGAGAAATGGTTCACTAGTCTCGTTGAAAGGACTTCATTAAGCAAAATTATGCAACTCTACATGCTGTAGCCCTTATGCCCTATATTATATGTAGAGACCAATGTAAATTCCTACTTATCCAATAAATAGCTGAGTATACATGACTGTACTGACAGTTATCTACACTAGAACAACATCTATGCTGCAGGAATTACTCTGACTACATAATTTCTTACCAAGAGATCCTATTGGTTCTTAAAGAAATAGTGATTTAATTCAAAGATATTTGTATTATATATTTGAATTGGATATATAGTTACATATATTCATGTATATAATCCCATTAAAAATTGAAAGTTTCTGAAATGGTATTTTGGGTAAATGGGTTCATTAACCAACTCTAGGTATTCAGAAATAAATGGGAAAGGCAAAATTCAGGAACAAAAATTAAGATATGTGGGTTTTTTGAGCAACATGCTAATTCATAGCTAAGAACATATGTCCATATTTTAGGTGGAAGTAAATGAGTTAGATTAAGATGCTGTGCATTATCTGAAAATCTGAAGTAGTGTGAATTTGAGAAATATAAAGGTATATGAATCTTTTGTAGAAACTCTCAGCCCAAAAGTAATTTTGTTTTGTTGTTGTACATGTTGATATAAAAGAAAAGAACATAATGAACTGAAGATTTTTCCCCAAAGGAACTTGACCTCCTTAGTGGAAAAAAAAAATTTTTTTAATAAAATAAAAACCAGCTGTTTGGCCTAAAGGAAGAAAAGGATTCCCCAATGACAAATTTACAATCAAGAGGAACTCAAGTCCAAAGAAGTGAAATAAAGACAGCCAAAATGATTGTCTCTGAGTTAAAATAAAATACTTTTTAGTATCAAAGGACAGGAAAGAGAAAAGTCCCTAAAGAACTAAACTTCACAGTAATTCTCCAAAACAGAAAAGATAAAATAAAATATTTTAAGTGTTATGCATTACTGAATTTTCTTTAAAATTTCCGCAAAGAGTCACTATGTCTTAAACCTATTCTTAATATACCAGTATCAGAAGTGAACTAATGCAAAGTCTTACTCAGAACCAACCACAAATCTGAATCTCTAATATGAAAAAGATTGATATATCCTACATCATAGAAAATAAACATGAGTTGATAATAAATGGAATAAAGGCTGAATTAAAATATAGATCCTGGGCCAGCGACATAGTGCAAAGTGCTGACCGCGTGGTCAGCCTGCTCAAGGCCTGGCTTCAAACTCCACCACCTGGTCCACCAAGCACCCTGCGACTGACCAACATGCACTAGATCACAGGTGTAGGCTGAAAAGTCAAATAGATCCTATTTTATTAAAAATTTGTGTAATATCAAAGCATGCAAAAGTCAGAACCAAAATTCATAATGAAATCCAGGTCTTAACTAATCAACTCAATCCATTTAGGATCTATAAACTAAAAGCAAATAGATTAAATTTTTTTTCATATAAAAATGTGCTCTTTTGGTCAGAAGCGATAGTACAACAGGTAGGGCATTTGCCATGCATGCTATCAATCTAGGTTCAATTCCCTCAGGATCCCATATATGGTCGCCTGAGCACCACCAGGAGTAATTCCTGAGTGCAGAGCCAGGAGTAACCCCTAACATAGACGGGTGTGACCCAAAAAAGTAAAAAAAAATGGTACTGTCATATAAAATGGTATTTTTTCCACCCTGTGTTTTCTTAAGGAATAGTCCAATGCCCTTAACATGGGCCAAGTAGATTTGCTCTATATAGAGCTCTTTTGCTCTGTGATATTACAGACCAAGTACATCACAAACCATTATTAAAATACCATTTAGAATGTGAAGATGCCTGCAAGGTCCCAAATTATAATCTCAGGTTGTTAATAAATGTCTCTAATTTTAGTCCTATTTAGTGTAAAATGACCAAAAAAAGAGGGCTCATTTTATAACCAATTGACTCAGTTCAGTTTCTTGCAGCTGCAGGTTAGAGAGAACTAAATGTTGAGAATTTTCATTAAAATCTCAATACATTAAAGAAATCCATCTATAGCTGTACTTTTTTTTTTGTTTGTTCCTGGTTTTGATTTTTGTTTTTTTTTTGGTGTTTTCCCATACCGAGTGGTTCTTAAGACTTACTCATGGATAATTCCTGGCAGGGCTTGGGGAAACATATAAAAAGTACCAGAGATGGGACTCAGGCTGGCTGCTATCAAGGTAAACAATCTACCCTTGGTATTATCTCACCAGTTTTCAGTTATCAGTCTGTGTAGTTGGTTTCAAGGGTCAGCATTAACTTTCCGTTTAACTGCCACAACTTGAAACAGTTATGTGTATTGTACTTACTCTGAACACCACCCCCAAATGTTTTTTTCCCCAAATTATCTAGCACAAGAGCAGTTTTAAAGTGTTGTATAAGTCACAGGATGAGAACTTTTGAGATTAATTTTCCTAATGAATCAATTTGTGTTTAAGAAAAGAATAAAAAGACTTCTAGCCTTTTTGTTTGCTTTTTTTGAGCCACACTCAGCAGGGCTCAGGGCTTACTCCTGGCCAACCACTCAGGGGTCATTCTTATTGGATTAGAGGGGCCATAATGGGTGCCAGGAATCAAATCTAGGTTAGCCACAGGTAAGGCAGTGCCTTACGTGCAGTACTATCTTCCTACCACAAGAACGCCAATGTTTTTAGTAAAATGTCCTTTAGTTACTTCAATAAAAGCATTAAGAGGAAAAAATATTCTAAAAAAACAAATTAGAGCTTTAAAAAATATTTGAAAAGCCCACCTGCACTTCCACCATCTCACAAATAGGGATGTAGGTAAATAACAATAAAATGGAAAGAAGTCATTTCAAATAGTTATGCTATTCCCAGTGGCAAGAAATGATTTCTGTGAAAATAAAAACATGTACAAAATGAATAACATTTTTAAGCCTATCATGCTTTTTTTTTTTACAAAAGAGGGAAAAAAGTAATGATGACTGCATCCCGTTCAATGGAAAAACAGAATCGCAGATGTTGTGGCTTCTAACCAGAGAAGGCTGGACCCCTGAGCAAGGAAAACTCTCTGGTGGTCAGAACTGCTGAACACACATCCTGAAACAAAGACACAGTAAAGCTGGATGAGAACATGGAGACTCCAGAGAGGCACAGCTTGATTCAAATTAAAAATGCACCAGATTTTCTACATTCACTTTATCTGAAATTTAAATTCTCTGTAAAAAGAATTTTATGGTCAAGTTTTTCAGGGAAAAGAGCATATAATATTTGAGACAACTGAAAGAAAATGTATTTCTGTTTATAGCATTGACTATAATATTTATACACACATGTGAAATGTCTGGGGAGAGAATGTCTGAGAAAGTTTGGTATATATGGAGTAAGTTTCATCTAAATCAGAAACTCAAAGACATACTTGATGGTAATCACCTCAAAAGCACTAAGTCCTATTGATGGCTCTTCCAGTCCTTATTTTACCTGCTATGGACAATGAAGAATCATCTCTTAGAATTTGAACCACTAGAGCTTTAATCTAGTTAAACTGAAACTTTACTGAGTTTTCTTAAATTTATTCATATTTGCAGCCTTTTAGTGAGATCAGTGCTAATATCTCTCCCCTTCCCGGAATTTATAAACCAGATATGTTACATTTATTCAGTTAGTGTTCCTTTATTTTCCCTTGTTTATTAAGCAAATGTGTATCACAGATATAAATTTGTGTCTTTACACATGGGATAACAAAACAGAAAAAGGCAGCATTTTAACAGTAGATCTGATCCTAGCTAAAAGTGAAAACATTAGATTTTATCGTTCAGTCTTTTACACCCTTGTTGTCAATAAATGTTCATCTTACTGTCACTAACAACCCCTTTGCATTCCTTAATCCCCAAACTAACTTCAAGCTGATCCTCTCCTATTATGGTTTCCTCTAATTCTGGGAGAGCGGGTTTGGATATAATTATAATAAATCATTAGCATATTCTAAAGAATTTTCTTACATTTTGATCCAAACTAGTTTTTAGAAGTATGTGATTTCTTGCCCATCACAGAGTTAACATAAATAATTAAAATATGATAATGTAAGAAATTAATGTAGATTAACTTATATGTTAATATAAGTAATTAAAGTAAAATAAGTTAATATAAGTAAAAGAAACACAAATGTTTTGTTTTGCTCAAGTCACATAGCTATCTCAGAAATAGTCAATATAATCTGAGCTTTATCATGACATATGAAATGAAGAGACTGGTGGAGCAGGAGTGACAGCACAGGGGTCAGGCACTTGCCTTTGCATGCAGCCATTCTAGGCTCGATCCCAGCATCACCTATGGTTCCCCTCGGTTCAATACCAGCACCATATATGATTCCCCAGGCACTGCCAGGAGTGAGCCCTGAGTGTAAAGTAGAAATAAGTCTTGAGCATAGATGTGCCAGCCCCACCACACACACACACACTCACAGAGAGAGAGAGAGAGAGAGAGTAAGTAAATAAATAAATAAATCACTTGATCACTTGATCATTTTATATCCCATTATTCATAGATTTGCTCTAACGGGTGCCAGTAGTGTCTCCATTTGAATCTATCACATGCCAGTGTAGCCCAATGGTATCTGCTTGCTCCAGGAATATGAAGAGCCTCAAACCATTTGTTCAGGGTCTTGACGAAGAAGTCTGACCATCTTGTAGGTGGGCAACCACATGAACTTTTGATGTCCAGTGGGATCCTGTTGGAGGTGGTATAGTTGCCGACCATCTATCTTCACTCCCATTCTGTCACATGATGTTCTCGAGGGTGGCACTGAAGAGTTTTGGTGAAATGGTATCACCTTGATGAACCCCTCTTTTGACATCAATGATGACTTCCTTGTAAGTCTCTCAAGTATAATCACAGTTTTTCCCTAAATCGTTATTTTTCAGACTACACTTCTAGCCATTAAAGGGGGAGGTGTGGGATTGGACCACGCCTGGCAATTGTGAGGGCTTATTCCTGGCACTGCATTCAAGGATCACTTCTGGTGGGCTTAGGGTAGCCTGGGTGAGAGGGGGTGGATTTTGGTGCAAAGCATGAGTCAGGGTCAGCTGCATGCAAAAAATGCCTTGGCCTCTAAACTATCACCATGACGATCCCTCTCACCCTTAACGTTTTAGTAAGGAGTATTAAGGTAACTTTTCAACATAGAAGGGGAATGATGAGAATAGTTCAAACCACGATATGAGTTTATATAGAGAAAAAATGCTCATCACTGATTCTCAGGAAAATCAAATCAAAACTGCCATTAGATACCACCAAATTACTGTGCTACTGGTCTTTATCAGTAAGTTCAGAAATAAGTGTGTATGGGGAGAGAGGTGTAGAGAATAGGAAATGCCTCATCATCAGTGCTGAGAATGAAAACTGAGTTCACCTCTATGAAAAATAGTGTGGGAACTACTCAAAAATTAAAAATAGAACTGTCATATGATCCAGCAGTCACTACTAGGTATCCAACAATGTTTTTAAAACTTAATTTGAAAAGATACATATGAACCAATGGTGACAATGCTATTTACAATAGCCAAAATATGAGAACAGCCCAAGTACTCAAAAATAGAGAAGTTGTGGTGTCTATACAGTGTGGAATATTATTCAACTGTCTTATATCCTTCAAGATATTGTACACTAAGTGTGCAATGCCTGTAAATGACATTTCCATATCTCTGTTTATGCATCATTTACCATCTTTCTGATTTTTCAGGCAGAATGGTGCCACTTATCTGATATTATCTCAGCAGAAAATTTTCTGATGTCTAATCTATTGTGCCTTTCATTAAACCTACAAAATTGGAGTGATCTCTAGGTTGCTAAAGCATAGGGACAGTGCTATCAATGCCATGACTTTTTATTAACAACCTGTAAATCCATTCCAAAGTAACTTAAAAATTTCAAGAATATTTTTAAATATTAACTTTCCATATAAATGTTATGCCCTTAACTTTTTCCGCTCCATACATGTATGCGTTATTTAGTATGGATTAGAATTTCATCTAAGCAGAATATAGACTCAAATGTCAAGATTCTGCCATATTTAGGGAGTTTTTAAAACAACAGAAAAAATTTAATCCATAGAGAAATCCAATAATGGGAACATAAAAATGACAGCTAAGACAAATTACATGGTCAGAGACGACCTGGTAGAAAGAGTAGTGGTCGTCAAGTACAGAACTGTTAGGGAAATTAGACCCCAAGATGTAGAATATTTAAGTTAGAGGAGAATTTAGATTTGAAGAATTGTTCTGTAGGTTTGGACGATAGAAAGAGCAGGAGTGAGGTGGAGGCTAGCAAGAGAATTGACGAACTTTACACCATGCCGGAAGTTTGACCATGGTTTTTTAAATCATGCAAACCAGGATGTGAAAGCAGAGTGTGAATGATCATAAATTTGAGGGATTTTATCCAAAAAATTTCAAAGATAGGACTCAGCTATGCATCCATAACAAGAAGAAAAAAAGTCAATCACTACATCTCTCCCTCTTTTTTTAAACTGAAGTCACTCATATTGTAAAAGTGCAGCTTTCTTACCATCTAAAGTGCAGCCTAGGGAGAGGGGGGGGGGGGGGGGGGGGGGGGGGGGGGGGGGGGGGGGGGGGGGGGGGGTGGTACTGAGCAAAATTAGCGCCCATGCATTTGATATGTAGACATTATAAAACCCATTACTCACTATAGCTTTATATTTGCATAGCATTGTGAATATTTTTTGATAAAAAAAAGCTATTTCCTGACAGACATGACTTTTTTAAGGGTGGGCATTCAAATAACTCTTAGGCAATATAGAGCTATTGCTCATTGGTGGAAAAGATAAGTGCTTTTGACTGAAAATGGGAAAATAACTTGAAACAATAAGCAAAATCCTATGCAAATATAAAGCTATAGTGAGTAATCGGTAATGTTTTTTATTTATTAATTTCAATGGGGGGTTATTTACTTCTATAATGCCTTACATTTATTCCATAGCAGATCTAAAACAAAACAACTATTTCAAAACAATTTTTTAAAACATACCAAAAACAAGCCAAATTAAAAAAAAAATAGAAATTAAAGGAAGGACTTTTTGTGACATATCCAAACTCATTTCCTTAGAAATTTTCTAATTCCAGAATGCTCACTTAATAAAATATTTTTCATTTTTATGTAAACTCACTAGAAAGACATATTATTATTCATCCAATGCTTTATGAATTTCTGACATTTTTATCTTTTTTCCAGTGCCAAAGATGATGAGTTTACTTTTTCTTCTAAGACAGAAATGCTACAATTTTAAAAATCTTTGTAGAAAGGATAAAAAATACTTCACTTTTAGTAAAATATTTCAAGAGGCCTTTATTTTAACATATGTAAAGCTCTTTGTTGTCTTCATTCTAGTTTGATTAGCAGAATAAATCTTTCCTATTGGAAAAGATTAATTTCCAGAGAAATTATTACAAAATATTACTCTGGTAACATTTGCCAATGTGTCCCTAAAACCTTTCTGTTATAACATATTTTAGGAAATATATAAGTAATGTATTCTTACTGATTCACGATCACGATCTGCCCTTTGATCATCTACTTGCTAGAGCAGGCACCAGTAATATCTCCATATGTCCTGTCTCATGCCAGTAGAGCCAGGGACATCGGCTTTCTACAGGACATAAAGAGCCTCAAACCATTATATTAGGTCATGGGAATGACCTAATACAATTGTTACTGGAATTTGCCATATCAAATACAACACGAGAAGCTTGCCAGGCTTGCCGAGCGGGAGGCAAACTCTTTTTAAACACCTCCAAATAAAGCATTTATTGATGAACCAGGCTGTGATGGGCTGGTCTCCTGGGTGGAGTTCTGACGAGAGGGAAGTCCAAATGTGGAAAATGGCGGTACCCATGGAGTGAGGGGGGTGGTCTGGCTTGTTGTGAGGCTCTGCCGAGGTGGTGGACCAGGGCTAGAACCTGCCATGCCTCCCGACTGCCTCATGAACGGCTGTGCACAAGGAGAGCAAGGAACAGCTCTGCCCCATGTCTGAGAGTCTCTGGACCAACATACCTGGGCCGGATTGAGGAAGAAACTGCTGCAGGGTGGGTGTTGATGATCCGGGCTGTGATGGGCTGGTCTGCTGAGAGAGACTCTCAGATATGGGGGCAGAGCTGTTCCTTGCTCTCCCCTGTGCACAGCCGCTCATGAGGCAGTCGGGAGGCATGGCGGGTTCTAGCCCTGGCCTACCACCTCGGCAGAGCCTCACAACAAGCCAGACCACCCCCTCACTCCACGGCGCCCCCATTTTCCGCATTTGGACTTCCCCTCTCTTCAGAACTCTTACTGATTACATTCCCTATAAATCATCATGATAATACCCTTGTATTGAACAGACAATAATCTCAGTTTGACCAAAATCCTCATTGGGAGTTTTTCTCAAATAACTCCAACTATTAAATGTGAAGTTTCTATCTTTTTATGTTTTATTGTTTCCCTATTCGTCAAAGTTTTCTTTTTTCTAAATCATGTGACTCATGATATAGTGAGCAGCTTTGTCAATATTCTCATCACCTACCTAGGAGAAGATTATATTTAAGGAGGAGGGTGATAAGGGCATTGAGATTGTCAAGAAAGTAGTCAAGCTATAGCTAGTTGCAGATGACATGATCTTATACCTAGAGAACCCTAACCTCTCTACCATAAAGCTCCTATTAACAATATATACCTGTAGCAAAGTGGCAGGGTACAAAGCAAACACCCAAAAGTCAATGGGTTTCCTACTGCATAAATAATGAAAGAGAAGAAAGGTATATTAAGATTGATCCCATTCACCATTGTGCCACAGAAAATCAAATACCTAGGAATTTAAAGAAAATTCAAATGCCTAGAATGTAAAGGACCTGTACCAAGAAAGCTACAAAAATCTGCGCCAGGAAATAAAAGAGGACACGAGAAAAATGGAAATGGAGACACATTTCCTGATGTTAGAATGGGAAAATTAATATTGTCAAAATGGTAATACTCCCTAGAGATTTATACAGATTCAATGTGGTCCCTATAAGGATACCCATGATATTCTTCAAAGAAATTAACCAAATACTCCTGAAATTTGTATGGAATAATAAACCCCCACGGATAGCTAAAGCAATGCTTGGGGAAAAGAAGATAAGAGTCATCGCCTTCCCCAACTTCAGTCTGTACTAAAAGCAGTAGTAATTAAAACATCATGGTGTTGGAATAAAGACAGACCTTAGATCTATAGAATAAAACTGAATATCCTGACATATTTGCAAATATATGAAAACTGAATCTTCAATAAAGGAGCAAAATATATTAAGTGGAGCAAAGAAAGCCATTTTAACAAGTGGTGCTAAGAAAACTGTGTAGTTACATGCAAAAAAATGAACTTATATCTCTTTCTAATGCCACGCACAAAAGTCAGATCAAAATGGATTAAAGATCTCACATCACACCTGAATCTATACAGTACATTGAAGAATATATATGCAAAACCTCTACGACATTGAATAATTGAAGCTAAAACATCTTCAAGGAAAAAACACCATTGACAAAGGAAACAGATGCAAAATAAACATATGGGATTATATGAAATTGAAAATCTCTGCACATCAAAAGAAACAGTGACCAAGATACAGAGACTATAGGAATTGAAAAGAATATTTACACAATACCCATCTGATAAGGAATTAGTATCAAAAATATACAAGGCGGTGGAAGAACTTAACAAGAAAAAAATCCAAGCCCATTAAGAAATGGGGAGAAGAAATGAACAGAAACTTCCAAAAAGAAGAAACTCAAATGGCCAAAAGGCATATGAAATGGTGCTCTTCATCATTAATCATCATGGAGATGCAAATCAAAATAACAATGAGATATCATCTCATACCACAGAGACTGGCAGATATCCAAAAGAGCAAGAACAACAAGTGCTGGCATGGATGCGGGAGAAAGGGACTCTCATTCACTGGTGGTGGAAATGCCAGCTGATTCAGCCCTTTTGGAAAATAGTATGGACATTCCTCAAAAACCTAGATATGGAGTTCCCACTTGACCCAGCAATACCACTCCTGGGAATATACCCTGGAGACCCAGAAACACACAGCAGAAACACCATCTGCACTTCTATGTTCATCACAGCACTATTTACAATAGCCAGACTCTGGAAACAACCTGAATGACTGAGAACAGAAGACTGGCTAAAGAAACTATGGTACATATACACAATGGGATATTATGTAACTGTCAGGAAAAACAAACTCATAAAATTTGCCTGCAAATGGTTGGAAATGGAAATCATCATGCTTAGTGAAATCAGTCAGAAAGAAAAGGACAGATATATAATGACTGCATTCATCTGTGGGATATAAATATATACCAACTAATTGTTGGAAATGGTAATGCCAGCTTTTAACTGTCTATCTCACAGTGTTACAATAATTTTTTAAAAAAATAAATAAAAATAAACAAAGAGGAGGGTGAGACACTAAGAGATAAATCAATGTCTTTGCTCTGGAATTTGTCTTTTTTGCTTCATTATGCTTCGTCCTTCAGATTCTCTCAGCTTTTTCCAACATTAATGCATTCATAGCTCACACATCTACATCTAAAGCATTAATTTCTCCCTAGATCTAGAGCCCTACTTTAAACTGAACAAGAGCATCTTTTCCTCAAGCACCTAAAAGTTAACTGGTCTAAATATTTATTACCACTCCCAATATTTGTTCAATTATAATCCCTGAGATATGAAGGAGCATCATCATCTACCACACAGCCTTCTGTATGTGAAGCTATGGATGTTATAAGTCTTTTCTATCACCTCCCCACAACCTCACACCTATGCCCTCACTTCCCTAATACAAACCGTTATCATCTTTTGAGTAGAGTAGAGCCCATTCTTTTCCCAATTCCCATATGTGCCATTTCCTTCCAATATATCATTCATATCACATTGCAACAGTCTGGAACAATTTTATCTATAGCTTACAGTGGCATTACTAAACATTTGAAAAATACCAAAGCCCTGGACCTGGTATAAAAACAAGTTAATAATTAGAGTTCAGTTTTGTCATTTGACTCCTATAAAGACTAACTTCCCTATTAAGTTCACCCTCAACAATTTACACCTTCCTCAAAACCTTGGAATGAATGACCACACATATTGCAGCTCTTCTCCAAATTGCCCCATGATGACGTTTTAGTCATTATTCTTCACGTTATCAATTGCAACTCATACTTCAGATTTCAATACGTAAAAATTTCCTGATTCTCTAACTTGTACCATACAAACAACACTGTGTTTAGATTGGTTTTATTTATTTTAAAATGGTCTCTACATTTAGAAAAGAGAATGTGTTTGCATGTGAATCACAACACCCACCATCTTACAGATTTTTTGGTATTTTGCAATCAATAAGTGGGGGTCAAATAGATACAATTATTAGGACAGTTAACATCTCAAATTTTAGTTTTTCATCTATAACATGATATTACTACCATGGGTTAATTGGATCTAATATAAAATAAAATGTGTAACAAAATCTAAAGCTGCTTTTAAGTCTGAAGAATTAATTACCAAAATGAATTACAATCATTCTCTCTTAGAAACTTAGAAAAGTCAGATATGATTTTGTAAGACTCTTCTACATAAAAGTCAAACTACCAAAAATGCCTTTCATATCCTCATTTACTAGATCTTAAATGGCACCACTCATTTAATGAAGATATTTTTAATAAATTTTTCATTAAACTTTTATTTCTGTAAACTAACAGGTTGCTATTGTTATTACTGCTCAAACTCCTCATCTAGTAAAGATTGTTTGACTCAGTATTCTGCCTGTGGAGATCTGGTGTCAGTTTACTGGCAGTTACTGGAACAGAGCCAGTTGTTCTTATTCACTTGACATAAATAGTAGTAGCTATGTGATTTACAGTTGCCCCAGTTCTAGTTACTAATTGAATTGGAAGGGAGCACTTAACTTTCTAAAAAAAAATATGGAGTCTGACCTAAGAGCCAAACCTGTTATACTCTCAGAACACCAAGCCATATTTCAAATCCTGCCATCAAATTTGGTTGGAGCTGTTCAAATCTACATATTAAAGTCAATGGTTGGAACCAAGGGTCTTTGGTAACATGGAATTTCAATTTCAATTTTCCTTTTCTGATTATTCTTTATTCATTTCCAGAATGCTCATAATTAAGCTGTTATTGCTTTGCTCCCAAAATATGAACAATTATGTATATACAAATATTAATAGAAAATATGATGAATAGATACATATACTTGTATCTGCATATGCCTGTACATAAACACACATGCATATATATATACATATATATATATATATAATTTTTCTTTGTGGCATTTCTTTCTT
Organism: Cryptotis parvus; assembly: GCA_021461705.1. Lineage (NCBI taxonomy): Eukaryota > Metazoa > Chordata > Mammalia > Eulipotyphla > Soricidae > Cryptotis > Cryptotis parvus. The sequence continues at coordinate 1,287 of JAJIBD010002113.1, read as the reverse complement.
TTTACCAATGACCGTACATCACCAGTGTATTTCAATTTCATTATTAGTATTTAAAAGTTACCACCTTGATATTAATATTTTTACTTTCAAATTTTTTAAAGATTAAAAGTGGTAAAACAGAAATCTTTAATGCAAACCTTTATGTGAAATTTTTGTTTTTGAGGTTAGTATCCCAAAGCACCTTTGACAAATAACGTAGCCTTGACCTGTAACTTATAGTACTACAGAGTTAGGTTTGTTTTCTATTTTACAGTGCAGTAGGGAAAACTGCAGCTTTCCTTTTATTTTTCACTTACACAGAAATAGATGCAAAAATATATTTTAGAGACCTGAGTTTTTGGTATAGCTCATTAATGCCATTATGCCTGTCATAGATATTTTGGCTAAAGAAGTTTATGGGTTTACAAATAATTTCTTTCTCTCCCACACCAAATTTAATAGTTTCACAGATGTTAACGACTTCCACACCCATTCACACACCTTGTCATTACACCAAGAGCCAAATTTTAGTAATTTGTATTGCCTCTAGCATCATATATCTGTTCAGGACCGATGCACCCTTAAAGCTGATTAAATGCCAAACTTCACTGATGAAAAACAGGTCCACTGGATACGTAATAATGATGAGTGAGGCTTCATGCTGTTTTACTCCTAGCAGACCATCAGAAAGGGGGTTCAGTTCATATAAAAGCAGCACTGCACCAACAAGTCAGGATGGCAGGCGGCCTTGGAAAACATGTAAATGAACTTGATAACCCTCTCTGTTTGAGAATTCATGTAAAGTGCTGTACAGCTTGCTTTATTTGGCTTAGTTTTAACCATCAAGGGATTTGCAGTAGAGCCATTAGCTTCTCAGCTTCTAAATTAACTAAATGTGTATTATGACGGGCTGTCCCAGGCCTGAAGTATGACATGCAATAACTTTGGAGGAAACCTGAGAAATATGCAACAGATTCTAATATTTCATATGATTAAGGTGTAAAGGTAGCTGACAGGAAAACCATTAGGCTTCTATTACTACTAGGCATTATCGTTCAAAAACAAAGAATACAAAATCTAAAAAACTGTAATGTGTAATTAGCAAAGTTATAACAATATGATTGTAATTATAAATACTTATTAACCTCCTGGACTTTGTGAGATATTGCATCTTCTTTGTGTGCTTCATATATGAATCCCTCACATAAGAATTCATTGTATACATACAGTATTTTGACAAGAAATAACTAGTCACACAGCACAAACTAGTCACACAGCACAAATATGAACATAAAAGTCAATACTAAA